>CAWUCO010000001.1:691981-726981 GCA_963920705.1 Odiellus spinosus
GAGACAAAGAAAATTTTGTCAATACAAAACATTGATGTTAGAGAAACTAACGGAAAAAGCTCTTCGATGGAGTTTGTAGGCTTCAAGAAAGCTGCCCAAGATATTAACAGCTTAGCGTACAAACATGGAATTACAATCGTTGAACTTGTTACTGACGCTCATCCACAAGTAGTGGCTGAAATGAGTGTGTCGTAAAGAACATTAGCAACTCCCCGTAAGAGTTATGGTGGTGTGTAATGCAAAAGACGTTCGTCTCCTTTATGCTAAATTCGTATTATATTATTAAAATAGGGTAGTTATGAGATAATTTAAACGTAAAATTTGCCCTCACAACTATATATCTTGGGAATAACAACGAGTGGAAGGTGTTTTACCGTAATTTAAAGAATTAGTTATGTTAGGAAAATAAAGGAAAAGTATTGTTTTGTATATGCCACGGGTAATAGTCGTACATTTATGCTTACTTGTATAGTCTTTAGTGTATATAAAGTCATAAAAAATAGAGAAATCATACTCTTATGGGGAGTATCTGATAATCTTTGATATTGGGACAAAATGTATATATTGCAAATGGCACGCTACCTTTTTAGATAAGTCCGATCGCGTATTTCCTAATGCTGAGCTTTCTTTGGATACATGGCATGGAAGCAAAAACATTCATAGCAAGTTAATTCAGGTAAATTTGTAACAGAATTTATCTAAATTCGCGTAAATAGTAAATACAGGAGTCACGGTATATATGATCTTGAATTGAATGATTTGGCGGTTTAAATTTAATGTAGGAATCAAGCAGGAAAGGGTGTGAAGTTTTGGCGCAGTGGGCGCCTTCTATAAGAAATCATTTTTGGTACTGCTCACTCACGTGTGAAGGGGACATTGAGAAGTTGGTGGTAAGTTTAAGATATATACAGTATTAATAAATATGAATTGGAATTTATGTATTTCAGTGGTCCTGGCAGTCTTGCCTAAAACACATAATAAATGAGCATGAATGGCAAACAGATTTATTTGGAATTGGTTTATGTTGCCCACACGAAATGCCTTTGCCCGAAGAGGAACGCGATAAACCATGGCTTGAACCCAACTGCGAAGCTTTCAAAGCAATTCAATCTATTGTAAAAAATCCTTTTCTTTTGCGCAGAATGAAATACTACCTAAAATTCAGGTAAAATACCTTAGTTTCCGTTATTGGTGTTTGAATTAATTTTTATATTTAATTTCAAGACACACGGGTTGGGTTGAAAACTTTAATAGCTTGATTTTAAGCTATGCTCCAAAGCGCTACTCTTTTACGTATGTATCAGTTATGATTAAATCATAAAATTAGCTTACCTAACTACTGTTAATTATTTAGATGGCTAGGCTATAAAACTCGAATAATGCTTGCGGCAATAGACCATAATTCACACGTTGCTTTGAAACAAGCAGTTACAACGAGTAATAAACCACAGTAAGCGAGAACTATATAACCATTATGAATTCACCAGTTTTTGAGTTTAGCCGCACCTTTTACAAAACCTAATATTTCGATTATAGGTATCGTTTTTCATACAATCGCAAAACTAGAAACATGAGAATCTCCAAAGTTTACGAAAAAAAAACTTATCCTTATGTTGATAATTTGAAAAAGGCAATATTCAAGAAGAGAATGGATTTCGGGGTAATAAACTATTGAAAATCATTTTGGGCAAGTTTATAAACATGACTTTTACAGGGAAACCATTTGCACAAAATTGATTTGGAGTCTGATGACCCAAGAAGAATACATCGTTCCAGAGGAATGAAAGATATGCTGCCAAAAGAAACAATGGTGGAGTTACACAAATCTCGTTTTCTACAAAACGATGGGGCTATTTTATAGATCTCGAAAAGCTAAAGCTGAAATAAAATAACGGACTCTTAGTGAACATTTTTTTGTATTTAAATTATAATTAAAATAAAATGCATTTTCAAAGAAATCTTTATTCGCTAATTGTACAGTGAAAATATTTCAGATTAACCTGGAAGTTGCCCCGGAATGAATCCTCTATAAATCCCATTTGGTTATGGATATTCTCTACGAATTCTTAGCACGCAACAAGAAGGAATTGCTAGTCTACGGCCTTCACCTAGGTACCCGTACTGCCACAAGGTAAAATTGCGATACCCGGCGTGGCGGTAGTTACAATTTAGTAAATTTGCCATACCTCTAACAATACCTCCTTCTTGTCTCAATCGCATTGTTAAAACAAGATGAGCGGGCATTAAACATTCCAAATAAAATAAAGGGCCCCTTGTTATGCAGTTGAAATGCATACAACAAACATTTTCCGCTTCGGTTGGCATTGGTGGGCAATGTCCACAAATACATATCATTTTATTCCTGGGATGGTTAGCTTTTGCCTGCGAACTTTCATCCCCACCTGGTGCTAGCGAAAACCCGTTCCGTTGTTCGGAATTTGGTTCAAAAGAAGCCGACCTCCCTGGTCCAGAAGTCTGAGCCAGAGAAGCCGGGGTTCCTGGCTCGGAAGTCTGGCCAAGCAAATCCGAATCTCCTGGCTCGGAAATCAGCCCAAACGAAGCCAAGGTCTCTGGCTCGAAAGGTATAATTGAACACGATGGCAAATCAGTTGATTGTTCAGTTTCAAACTTTACTGGTCCTGATTGATTTAGATAATCAAACATGAAAAATACATAACGAGATATAAGTGAAAGAGAGGCGACTTACCAGATCTGACCTGTATGTTATTTAGCATGGTTTCTGCTTCTGGGATTCGGCACCCTTACAAAAATATTCTATGAAATGTATATAGAAGCTTATAGACTTCTATAGAAGGTCTATGGGCCTATATAGCTTATAGAGTGTTATATAAAAATTTATGTAGCATTTTTCTTGTGGAATTTCCTTCAAGGTTTTTCTAAAGAATTTAAATTAAATAATTAAAAACATTTTATAGAGAATGTATAGAAATGTTTTTATTGTCTTCTAAAAGGTTTTTATAAGAACACTTTTACGATTATTCTAAAAGTTTTCCTTAAACTTCTTATATATATATTTTTACTGTTTTTCTGATTGTTTTCTTTAGCTTTTATATATACTATTTTACTGTTATTCTAAATGTTTTCCTTATAGATTTTACATGTTTATTTTTACTTTTTTTCTAAAAGTATTCTTTAAAGCTTTTAAAGGTAAATTTTTACTCATACTCTTAAAGTTTTCTTCAAAGTTTGAGGTTTACTTTTTTACTTTCATTCTAAAAGATTTCTTTAAAGTTTTTATATATACATTTTTACTGTTTTCTAAAACTTTTATTTAGTTTAAATATATCATTTTTACTATTCCAAACGTTTTCATAAAAGAAATAAATTTAGATAAAGATGATTGATTCATTTTTTTTTAGTAAAAAGACGTTTATTAACTAGTTTATTTATCATTGCAAAAGTTAGGTCCTTATTTTTAACTAAGAAACGTACTACTCTTTTAATCAGATTCAAACTTATGTTTTAGTTCTAATACGTATATATAATCCTGAAAAGCGCTGGCTTTCAATATTAAAACTTTCATATTGATATCCGAAACCGGGTAACATAGAGTAGAGTTTGAAACCTTTGTCTTATAAAAAGCCCTACTCTTCTGTTGAGACAAATGGTACATTTTTAACCTCTTTATAATTACAAAGTAATTAATATTGCATGTGCAGACTAAAGATAAATGGGGACAACTCACGTCTTTAACACTATAAAAACTATCAATAATACCTAAGGTTCCATCTTTCAGTTTCACCCCAGAATTATTTCTTTTTGCAACCTCATTGCCCGAAAATTTAACGCCAAAAATGCTAATTTTTTTAAATTTTGAAACAAGCCCCTCAACCTTACCATTGGGTTGATAAGGTCCCAAGATTTTATTTTCAAGAGGGTTTAAAGTATGGTAAGAAGGCATACCGTAGCAAAAAATGCCTTCACTTACAAGACATACTTTCTGAATTAATGGGAAACCCCTTAAAAGTTCATAAAAATAACCTCCAGCTGTACCTTTATCCTTGTTTGGAAAAGTGTCTTCAGCGAGCTCCGATATTTTGCCTAATATAACAATTTTCTCCGCGATTTGCATTGGTACATTTTGAGTTCCATGGAAAAGTTTCATTATCTTTCCATTCATGTTTTCAAATTGAAAACATGAAACAGCCCACAACGGACCCCAATTTCTTACCGTTTCAGGCAAATGTAACATTAAATGTAAATTAAAAGTAAGATTATCCTCACCGTATAAATTACCATAATGTTTTACAAATTTTTTTAGATAATTTTCAGCTTCGTCAACCATATCCATTGTAACGTCTTCAGCGAGTAGCAATGAAATTCCATTTACTAATTTCAGCCAATGTTTATAGTATTTGTCTGGCAAAAACGTTTCAAGAACAACTGGGGAATAGTATAGTAACCATGAGCGCCATTCGTTGGCTTTCCACTGCTTACGTTCTTTAATTGATCGTGGCGTTCTAGTTATTTCATCAGATGGTTTTAGTGAAAGGTAAATCTGGTCAATTTCTTCCCTTTTTTTCCCCGAGATATAATACTCTTCACCATGGTGTTCAGAATCAAACCATAAATTACAAGTAGCTTTTACAACTCCTTGACACGCAGCGTGCATATAATCAACAGCAAAGCCATCGATCAAGTTGAAGAAATTTAACAGCATTAGGACAGAGAACCCTTTAACTCCATTAACAGGTTTTCGAGTGGAAATAGCTAACGTTGCGTCTCGTTTGGTTTGAGAAATGTCTCTTTTAACCCCCGTGCCTGGGTCATAGATGCGAGCACCACCATTACCTCTGGGAATTCTACGTCCTTCATTTAAACACCAATTACAACCAAAAGTACCATTAAATTGATGAAAATTCTGCAACGTGCATCGAGCAACCGAGTCGCAAGACAAAGGTCCTGGAAATACTTTTATAATTTTAGATTTTCCTTTATGTATATGCTCGAAGCCATTATTAGAGAGTTCATTCATTTCTTCAACAAAAGGTTTTAGAAAAGAGTTCATTTCTGGTTTGTCATTTCCAAACCAAAGAGCGGCAAGTTGCACAATGTTTTGTCCCGAAAAGTTCATTTCATTAACTACATAGAGCAAAGGCCATAAGGCATACCCAGAAGAATGAAAAACGGGTATGCCATCGGTGTTCCAAGTTATGGACAAATCTCTTCCCTTTTTCATAGGTATTTTTTTGTATTCTTCGCCTTTGCTGATAAACGTTTTCTTCATTTTATTTTGATTGTTTTCACGGTATGACTTTTCAACGAGAGCTTGAATTTGTTGACGAATAGAAAATACTATAAAATAGCTCCCCTTTTCCCTGCTTTCACTCAGCTTTACAATCTTGTTGCAAGTCTCACATCGCTTATCATCAGTTCCAATGTAACTTTTGCACTTTTCGCAAATCATGTGATACGAGAAATTATGTTTAGCTTCTTCAAAATGTTTGTAAAACAAATAAAGAGAATTTGGCAAGAGAGTATTTTCTGGCATGTGTAAAGATAGAAGGTTGAGTAAAGATGCGGTCGCTTCTTTGCTTTCCTGATGACGCAAAATATGACCCATGGTAATCAAGAGGCTTTCTTTCAGAGACAAGCCAGAGTCAGGAAAAAGGTTGCTATTCTGTAAACATTATCAATAGTTTAAGCAGACTTTCATTCTAATTTCCATCCG
Source organism: Odiellus spinosus (assembly GCA_963920705.1). Classification (NCBI taxonomy): domain Eukaryota; kingdom Metazoa; phylum Arthropoda; class Arachnida; order Opiliones; family Phalangiidae; genus Odiellus; species Odiellus spinosus. Next base: position 697,674 of record CAWUCO010000001.1, read on the forward strand.
CACTAATTTAAGCCTAATCTTTGTTTATTGATTCGTTATCCCAAAAGTAGAACTATCATCTGATTAGCGTTAATGAGTGTCAGTAAGAAGACTGTACAGTCTTAAGATGAACGAAAATAAATATCGAAATTACTGGCACTCATTGACGCTACTCAGGTGAAATGAAACCAATTAGGTTTAGCTTGTAGCCATAATAAAATTGTTATTTTTTCCCAAGTACGCGGTCCTAAAAATGATAAGTATAATTATCATAATTACTGCCGATTTATATATGATTACTAGCTAAGCCTTGCTTTCATATTCCCTGATTAGCCGCTTATAGCGTAAATATATGTCTGTAAGATTATTATTTTTATTCATCGTAAGACCATTCTTGGAAAAAAATGCCAATTTAAATATGATTACGAGCTAAGCCTTGCTTTCATATTCCCTGATTAGCCGCTTATAGCGTAAATATATGTCTGTAAGATTATTATTTTTATTCATCGTAAGACCATTCTTGGAAAAAAATGCCAATTTAAATATGATTACGAGCTAAGCCTTGCTTTCATATTCCCTGATTAGCCGCTTAGCGTAAATATATGTCTGTAAGATTATTATTTTTATTCATCGTAAGACCATTCTTGGAAAAAAATGCCAATTTAAATATGATTACGAGCTAAGCCTTGCTTTCATATTCCCTGATTAGCCGCTTATAGCGTAAATATATGTCTGTAAGATTATTATTTTTATTCATCGTAAGACCATTCTTGGAAAAAAATGCCAATTTAAATATGATTACGAGCTAAGCCTTGCTTTCATATTCCCTGATTAGCCGCTTAGCGTAAATATATGTCTGTAAGATTATTATTTTTATTCATCGTAAGACCATTCTTGGAAAAAAATGCCAATTTAAATATGATTACGAGCTAAGCCTTGCTTTCATATTCCCTGATTAGCCGCTTATAGCGTAAATATATGTCTGTAAGATTATTATTTTTATTCATCGTAAGACCATTCTTGGAAAAAAATGCCAATTTAAATATGATTACGAGCTAAGCCTTGCTTTCATATTCCCTGATTAGCCGCTTATAGCGTAAATATATGTCTGTAAGATTATTATTTTTATTCATCGTAAGACCATTCTTGGAAAAAAATGCCAATTTAAATATGATTACGAGCTAAGCCTTGCTTTCATATTCCCTGATTAGCCGCTTATAGCGTAAATATATGTCTGTAAGATTATTATTTTTATTCATCGTAAGACCATTCTTGGAAAAAAATGCCAATTTAAATATGATTACGAGCTAAGCCTTGCTTTCATATTCCCTGATTAGCCGCTTATAGCGTAAATATATGTCTGTAAGATTATTATTTTTATTCATCGTAAGACCATTCTTGGAAAAAAATGCCAATTTAAATATGATTACGAGCTAAGCCTTGCTTTCATATTCCCTGATTAGCCGCTTATAGCGTAAATATATGTCTGTAAGATTATTATTTTTATTCATCGTAAGACCATTCTTGGAAAAAAATGCCAATTTAAATATGATTACGAGCTAAGCCTTGCTTTCATATTCCCTGATTAGCCGCTTATAGCGTAAATATATGTCTGTAAGATTATTATTTTTATTCATCGTAAGACCATTCTTGGAAAAAAATGCCAATTTAAATATGATTACGAGCTAAGCCTTGCTTTCATATTCCCTGATTAGCCGCTTATAGCGTAAATATATGTCTGTAAGATTATTATTTTTATTCATCGTAAGACCATTCTTGGAAAAAAATGCCAATTTAAATATGATTACGAGCTAAGCCTTGCTTTCATATTCCCTGATTAGCCGCTTAGCGTCAATATATGTCTGTAAGATTATTATTTTTATTCATCGTAAGACCATTCTTGGAAAATACCGTACTTGGGAAATGTGAATTAATAAATGTTTTAATTTAAACTAACCATTTCATTTTTAATAACATCTTCATCATCCGACGGAGAATCTGGGTGCTCTGATGATGAAGAGCTCTGTAATTAATATTATAAGAGTAATCAGTAAAAATATGATATTTAAAAAAAAAAACTTTTCGCTTACGCTACTAGAAGATAAGAAATCCTCATTTGTTTTGATAGCATTATTTTTCATTTCTTGATTCTTAATATCAGATGAAATATCGGCTTCGGAATCGGCGAATGAACTTTCCGAACCACTAAAAGTATCAGCTTCTATTGGAACTTCACTCGACACAGCGTGTTGGGTATTATTATTTGTATATAATATGTTTTGCCGTTGGACCAAGCCTGAAGTACCTTGACCAAAAAGACCCGAATTTCTTTCAAAAGCGTCTCTGTTAATGACTTTTTTCTGAGCCAATTTTAGCCGATAAAGCGTTTTCCTGGGAATATTTTTAGCGGCCTCCGGGCACCAAAGATAATGCTTGTATGTTTTACCCATAGCCGAACAATATTTTTCTGAAACAATTAATGAAACCCTCATTATTTAATATATTCAATTAAAAATTATTCTACCAATTTTAAGCTCTTAATTACCTTTGTAATCAGAATCATGGCATATCTTAGTGATGTTTTGTTGATAACGTTACCGAATTCCCAATTTCCCATTCCACATTCCCTTAATCCTGTAGGGAGTCTAGGGACTGAATAACTTTGCCAGAACCATGCTATTTTTATAAATTAGCTTAATATCAAGGGAGTGTAGAATAATAACTCTTTTCTAAAAAACCTATCTAAACGCGAAGAAAAACCAACGAGAAACGATAAACTCGATTGTGCATTCCTCCTCAGAAATAAAGCTTGAATTTCTCAGTGACGCCACAGCTAGGTGACACATAACTAATATATCACGATTGAAAATTCATAAGTCGGTATGCTACCGGACGCTTTGGTACGAGTAACGAACGCAGGCTTACGCACTTCGTAAAGTTTTTGGACCAGCTGGGACCGTAGACGGCGCTTGTAGCAGTGTACTTCCCCACCCAGCCCCCTACTCCCTTTCAAAGTTTTTAGGCGTTTCTCTGGTCAGTTTTTTCATTGCCTCGCCCCATCGTTTATAAGAACGGCAATACAACGTGCTACTCTCGTAAAGGCCGCCATTGCTTGCCTACTCTCTTTAGTCCACTTTCGATCCAGAAGAACGTTAAGGGTTAAATTATTCTCGTAGTCGTAAAGTCCGCCATATTGGTATTGCTTGCTTTATTATTTTAATTGTTTCTACAAAGCGGCTCATTTAAGGAAAATCAATCAATCGGGTAAGTTTAAAAATTAACTTGTTCTTAGTGAATTTGGTAAAAATTGTTTTTTTTGGCTAATTAAAATGAGCAGTTCTTCAAATAATGTTTACTATTGAACGGAATTATTTAGCTAGGCCTGGTGCCAGGTCTCGTTTCGGACTGTACTTTCAATCGAAGTCGTATAAATATTATCTAATTATAATTTAAATAATCAATGCACTACCGAAAGTACGGTAAAAAATTTAAAATCACGATTTAAAATGACCTAGGGTTACAATTAATAAATAATTATCCAATCAATTTGTGGGCATTTGCGAGTGACTTTTGTACAGCCAAGCCTGAGCGAATATTATTCGCAAATTTATTCGCTCAGGCTTGGCTGTACAAAAGTCACTCGCTAGTGCCGGGCTACAAACAGTGGTGGCCGACTGGCCGGTGGGCACACCACTGTTTGTAGCCCTTGGAGAAAGTAACGAAGCCTTGGCCTTGGTAACTTTTCTCGGCGTGACCACTGACCAGTCACCAGGCAGACCAGTGTTTTTTCAAAGTTTGTAACTTTCGGTCTGAGTTTAATTACTTTTTTATAATTTTTAATCGATAAGAAATATGTTGTTACTAACTTTCATTCACTTAAAGGGAGGGTGAAGAGGAAAATCAAGTGATGTTTTATCGATTATTATCTAAAATAAGACCCGTTAGGGTATTTTTTTCCGCTTTTAAAAAAGATCGTTTACGAATTAAGCGGTGTAAAATTATGAAATATTAGAAAATAAATCTGAAAGGTAAGTTACTTTCAAAAAATCAAATCCCATAGAATAACATTACGAATGAGGCTCGTTCGACAGCTGTAACCGATGGAGTAACGACTAACGCGGAGCGATACGCCATGTTAAACCTGGCTTTACCTTTGCTTACTCTTCTTAAACATTATATAGCGCCTCTGCTGTGATTGGTTGCGGGGCGAGTTATCGAAACAGCAGTTATTTTGATTTTTTTAAAAAGTTTGGAGATATTTCCTAAATGTTTAAATACGCAAACGGGTCTTATTTTTAGATAAAGAATCAATAAAACTTGATTATCCTCTTCACCCTCCCTTTAAACATAGTGTATTTGCTTAAATAAAATATATCTTTTAAATAGAATTCAATCATGGGAAAAAAAAATTCTTCGAAATCGTCAGTTCTTGTTAAATGGGTTAACATTGCAGTTTGGGACACAATTAAAGCAGAATTGGCCTTTAAAGAAGACCCAAAGCTTGGAGAATTGGTTAACAGTGATCCAAAATCTTATATTGGGAAAGTTCTTGATTTTTTTTGGAAAGAAGGTGAATCCAAATCAGCGGGAGAACTTCTGGGATATGGTAATGATATGTGGATGTTAAGTAATTACTTAAAGGGATAGAACCTAGTTATTTGATGGTAACCAATCTGCAAACCAATTGTTGAAACTGATAGATTATCAAACGACGATTAAGTTTAATTGTATTGTTTTTCGATGTTTTTGATTTCAGCCCCCTCGAACCTCTCTCTATAACCCGTAGATTTGCACTAGATATTATAGTAATTTTTATATTTTGCGCTACTCTACGTCCCAAATCTCAGTACTAAAACCCCCCTTCCAGCGACCAATATCATTGGTTCCCCGTTGTGATGAAATAACGGGGAAAACATGTTGGATGGTTTCCATCATGCAGTTTAAATTTTTCAACTTCTAACGTAATTTTCTTAATTTTAATTTTTTCTTGGACTTTTAATGAGCCCTATGCACATAATTTTTGGCCTAATTTTTTATGTAATCAACTGCCGTTTATATTAGTTCGAAAAAAACTTGGTTCTATATCTTTAACGTCATTTTCTATTTTTAAGTTTTATTTTAAGTTTATGGGGTTCATTTTTTCAAGGCAATCTCTCTGAATTGGAATTGAAGCGATCGAATTTAATTAAAAGTCATTATGAAGTCATTGGTGAAGTTGTTCCCGAAGAAATCCCTGCTGAAGAATTAACTTTCTCGCAAACGGCTGCCCGTTCAATCTCTGGTCCTCGTGAAGTAATTTGCCTTTTTTATAATATTAAATAAGAATATCTCGCCCTCTAATATTGAGTATAACACTGACGCTAAGTTAGTTAACACCTTAAAAAACATCTGATTTTTTTACAGAGGCTTACCGGCCTATTTTGATATATTTTAAAATACATTTGATTTGATAGGTTTTTTAGACAAATCAAAATTAATATACAGCCCCATTTTGTTTTCAATAGGAAATATAGCTTCCAGTACTCTATATGGCTCAATGGAAGTGTTAGTATTTAGTTAATTAGTTACAGAATATGTCCGAATGGACTCGATAAATACTCGATAAGCTAGATTTTGGCTTCGAGTCCTTATCGAGTCTTAAAAATGGATTTTACGGACTCGCATTTTTTCGAGTATCTAAAAATTTTCTTATCGAGTCTCGACCCGAGTACTCGGCTCGAGACTCGATCGAGTACTCGCACACCCCTATATACATTACTTTTAGGGTCTATAGATTAAATCTGTTCATAATTTTAACTGATATTCATATTTAACTTTCATTAAATTCTGAGTTCAATCGAATTGCTATTTTGAGTTCTAATTTCTATTAAATAACAATTTTGAATAAATCGCGATTTTAATGCCAATTGTGATTGATTAAATTTTACCAATTCTATATAATCTCTTAGTTTTGGCTAAAGAGGTGTAATCATTGAGAGAGTGATGATAAATGTTTCTTGTTATATGAACCTAATTTCTTTCTAGATTCAAGGCTACAAAGAAAAGCAACAGCGGGATTTAATGAATAAAATTATAAGTCCTGTAAATGCTGCTTTTTCATCGGAGGAGCTGGCCTTAAGTGAAAATTCTGATTGCAGTAATGACTCTTTAAAACAAAAGTACGACTCATTGAGGGAAAAGTATGAAAAACTCAAGGCTCAACATAAAAGAGATAAAGCTGAGATAAAAAATCTTAAAGGTCTGGAAAGCGGATTGTTTTAATTTAGAATTTTTAATGAATTATTGAAATCTCTTAATAGATGAAAAGAGCGTTATGGCTCAGTTGAAGGATTTGGTCCGTCAACTTGAAACATCCAAACAAAGAAGATCCGCTGATCTAATGTCTTGCGAAGACTATTCAACATCATTCGCAATTGATAACTCAGGTTTGAATGACTCGCAAATACCTACTTCACAGGTGAGCAATATTTTTATCTTAATTTTAGCCTCATCAGCAGCCAAAGGATCATACGCAGCCGAGTAATATGTGCATATTGCTTTTGATTAATTTTCGATCTTAAATAACTTAAGCTGGAATGGAATTTGGCAAACTGAAATCATAAAATCTTATATTACAGAGATACGAGATTGCACCAGGCATCATCATGGACAAAGGAATGTTGGCAACTTTGCTCAGAGTTTCCCCAAATGCTACCAAATTTGCTCGAGCTTTACTTTTAAATTTGTTTACAACTGAGGAACTAATAAACTCTTCATTATCTGGAAAAAGTAGCAATGCCCATCAAGATAAAGTTGCGAAGAAAGGATTGGATATCAAACGGGTAGATGCTATTATAGGTAAACCAAAATTTAATCTAAATGCCTTATTTAAATTGTCAGTTGGTAATTAATTTTTGTCGGTTTATTATAGGTTATACATTGAAAAAGTTCCCCTCGTCAACAAGGAGAGAAGTTCACGGGTCGTTAGCAAATAAAATTAAAGAACTGACCAACAGCAACAAGCATACTTTGTAAATTGAAATTCAAGCATACATTGTAAAATTGATTTCACACTAAATTTGGTTTTTTTCAACAAATTTGTTGTATAATTATTTAAAATGACAGAAGCGGAATAAGATAGGGAAAAGTATTCTGCAGTGGTTCCACTATAGTGCAGGATGGATCCTATTATTCATAATCGATTAATCATAACTTTTAAAAGCAATCGCCAATTAAAATCCAGTAATCTGTTCACGAAGTCCATTGATGATTAGGCTGATTACTTTCAACAATTATTCGCGTGCGTCTACTTGTGGTAATCTTAAATAATAATAGGCTAATTATTTACTATACTCAGTCGATCCTCTCCAAGCAGCGGAGAGAAGCTAGTCTACACCTTCTTAATTAAGTAGATTAGGCTTAATTTCTTCTGTAAATAGGCTTTCGAATAGCTATGGAATAATAACATCAAGAATTTATAGAAAGCTTATAAATGTCCTACAGAATAATTCTGATAAAATATTTATAAACACCCTATCAAATAACTATAGAATATTTTTTGTAAATAATTTATAAACTGCCTAACAAATAGCTGAAGAATATTTTATTTAAATTATATATAAACAGCCTATAAAATACCTACAGAATATATTTTATAAATCATTTATAGACTACTTATAAAATACCTTTAGAATAATTTTGATAGATAATTAATAGAAAACCAATAAAATACCCTTTAGAAGATTCTATAGATTGTTTTTAAAAACTAAAAAAACATGCTAAAGAGATTGCTTTAAAAAATTCTAAAAATATTTTATAATAATTATATAGAAAAATCATAAATATAATCATTTAAAATTTCTATTGAAATATCTTCTGAAATATTTATAGAAAATTGACCCATTTTTATATCAAAACTGTTTAAAAAACAATTAAGTTTTTCTATAGCAAAATTTAAAGAGTGATTCTATGAGAAGTTTATAGAATATTTTTGTAAGGGCAAGCAAGGCGGAAACACCACTCTTCAATTTCCTCTCTTGGTAAATTCTCAACAATCGACTAACGGAAATATAAATATATATATATGGGTACATACATTGGTGGGGTTTCCGATACTCCCAAAGTTCAATATTATATGCCAAAATAAGAACAAGAGCAGATAGTACTGCTTTTAGAGTTTCAGTGTGCCAACGGTTGCATTACCTTCATGCTATGGTCTTTGCATATTACGTTTAAATTAACACAAGTTGGAAATTTTAGGTCATTCTTCAATAGGCTATGATCTCTTCCACGAATTTTTCCAATGGTGGTTCTGACCTTATATTATAGAAAAACTTACACTAATGTGGGCTTGATGATTAAATATAGCATTGGCAATGTCATTTTCAGAAGAGGAAATATCAGAATCCACCAAATTAATTCCATTTTTTCGCCTTCTTCCACCCCTTCCAACACTTGCACCTCTTCCTCCCCTTCCAACACTTGCACCTCTTCCTCCCGCTCCTCTTCTGATTTGGGTAATTGGGCGGGCAGCTCTTTCTTCGTTGGGGATTGAGCTCGTTCTAGCCATTGGCGGCTCTTCGCGTATCCTTTTCTTTCCAATTCCAAGCCTGTTGCTAGTGACTTCGTTGTCGACTTGCGAGGAAAGATTATTAGAATGTGCATTGCGTATTCCGGAATTTCTATTTAACAAATCAATTTCCATAGTTTCCGAAACTGGGCCAGATTTAGTTCCATTTGAAAATGTCTAAAACAATAACACAGGTAAGAACAATGATCGTTGATTTCAACGCTTGCCAAACTAATTTGGATATTGTTCTCTAACATAGTAGTGGCAACAGAATGAAAGAAAGTATGGTACTGGTATATATAGACGTAATAGCTGGTCTTTCTACTTGCCCTTTGGCTCTATTGCCTCAAAGCCAAATGGACGGACTATAACAACAAATGTTTATATAGGCCCAATGAATCTGACTTTCCACGAAATATCTGACGATCTAGGCAAAATCCTACTAAGTACAATCTGTTTTTTCTTGTAAAAAATCCAAAGTCCCAAAATATTTTGATATTTCGTTTATAAATAGAGATTTGTAAGATTTCGAAATACGCATATTTAATTATTTCCTTGGATTGAAAAATTCATTGGAATATTTCGAAATCGACATAAAATTTCTAGATTTCGTTTGGAACTAAGGATTTTTGCACGGATTTCAATTAGAATTGGTGCTTTCTTGTAAGAAATTGAAAACCAGTGAAATTTTTCATTATCCAGAGAAGGTTTCAAAATTAATAAAAAAAAAATCAGATTTCGTAAAGAATTTTTTGAATCTGACAAAATCCAGTGAAGGATTTTCAAACCCGCAAAACATTAAAAAAAAAAAAAAAAAAAAAAAAATAGGGTTGTAAATCGGAAAATTTCACCGGAAAATGACCGAGGTACATTTTTCCCGAAAATTTTCCATATTTTTGCGCTACCGAATTTTTATTTTAGTCCTGTTTTTTTCAAAATATTTCATATTTTGTGTTCTCCAACACATAGTCACTAGCTAATTCCGAAGAACGACGTTTTTACTTTAGACTATAGGAAAATGATCGAAATTGTAGGAACTTACAGGGACACATTGAAAATAAAGGAACAATTATAAAATATAGGAATTGTGGTCACCCTGAGTTCGCCCCCCACAAGTCCAATATCCAAATCAGTTTGATATGTAACTGAAAGGATTTATCTTACCGAATTTGCGTTGAATTCTTCGTGTAACTCTAGGTTACTACAAACTTGATCCCTCTTGCCACAATTACAATCAGGGTTGCATTTCTTCCCTTTACTTCGACATATGCAAAATCCCTTAAACTTTTCGTTAGCACGCGAACATTTACCATTACAATTACATGATATTGAAATATCATTGTCCTGGTACAACATTTTTGCCATTTCAAGCTCGCCTATTCCAGCCATATTAATTAAAACAAAATTAATGGTGTCGACACTCCTACCAAACTAAACTTCTTACCAAAGAGACTCTTAGTTTCAAAACTATTTGCTTAGGCGCTGGACAGAGTAAGCATGATATATGCTATGTAGAGATAAAGTGAGTTGTGAAAAACTCATCTTGAAAAAGACACTACAAAGTACAATAATAAAAGAAACGGGATGGTGTTTTGCAAGCAATGCCCGTTCAACTTACATGAAGCAATTCGCCAAAGCGTGATATAGCTTTGATATTTTAGAAACCCACCTATAAAAATTTTCTTATCCCCTAACATCCCTTAGTTGTCTCATACAATTCAACGAACTAGAGACGGCTAGATTTCGTTTTGTCCTTTTCTTTAGACAATTTCTTGGAAAAAGGAAGGGGGTTATAATAGGAGGGATGTAGGTCAATGAATAGAATTTTGACTATCTTTAGGTTCGTGAAAATTTTGTTTTGGCTAAAACGTAAGATAACATCTGCAAGGGGAAGAGTACCAACCCTCCCACATTTCGGCAAATCACCCTTGGCGAGAGAAATAAGAATGGTCTACTTCCTCTTAGTACTATCGCTGGTCACTGCCGGGTGAATGTCGCACTGCATGAGGGGTATTTTACGGCGGTAGAGGGGGGGTCTCAATAGATAGGGGTAGAGAAAAAAGTGGTTGCGATACATTCTTTAAAGGAATCTCGAAACGCCATTCAAATTATTCAAAGAGCGTTTATGCATGCATAACAAGCCCCTGCTATAGCATCATTCTTTTCAGCCTCTTTTACAATGTCATGGGTCTAGCTATTCCTTTGGGCTTGACCATCTTGTTTGAACCTCTAACTCGGAAACGCTCGGAAAAGACCTTTTAGTTCTAAACTGCAGATTAATTATTTTCGTAAGGGTTAACAATAGTTTTTGTAACTGCGGATCTAATGATCGATAGCAGAATTATGGTTAAGAGAATTTATTATTTAACGTTCTTCCAGAAGCCGATGAAACCCTCCTTTGAAGTCTACTACTCCAATGTTCCATATAGCGCTCCTCTCTGTATGGGTAAAATTCACAATTTTACGAGTTAGAAGGGGTCCTACTTCATCCCCCCCTGTCTACGGAAAATTGGAAATTCTCGCTCTCTCCACAAACGACGACGTTTTTGGACGAACTCCAAGGCTGCTAGAGACGAACTCCCGCTCCGAAAACATCTACCGTTAGGAGGCGTACGAATCGCGCCTTTTGAGAATAACCCGTACAGAGAGGAGTAGACAAGACCCGGGAGTAATAGACTTCAAAGGAGGGTTTCATCGGCTTCTGGTTCTTCGCATTCATCTACCGGGGCAAGAAATAAAGAGTTATGAATTTGTTTAAGTTTTATCCCTTCAGTGTTTGGAGTATTTACTGTTTGATTTTTTATAACTTTTATTAAAGTATTTAAGTTATTTCTAAATTTAATAAATTTTAACTTTAATTTAGTATTAAATGGTTCTTTTAAACATTTTAGCTTTAATTTATCTCAAATTTTTATCGCCGTTACCAATTCTAATGTCATCCAGGGTTTTTTAAATTTAACATTTAAATTTCTTCTTATATCGCGTTTAGGAGTTGAGGCTAATTTTATGTAGAGATTGAGTGTATCCAAAAAAATTTCCAGGGCAAAGTTTACATTTGTCGATTTGTAAACAGTTAGCCATTTTTCAAACTGGAGTAAAAAGTTAAGTTATCGTAATCTATTTTAGTATGTTGTTTCAGTTTATTACAATCGCGTGGTAATTCTAAATCACATTTTGCATTAATAATGAGTGGATAATGATCTGTTATATTCGTTTCAAGTATAAAACTCTTAAAGTCAATATTATTTTTAGATTTAATAAAACAATGGTCACTACATGTTTTTGAATGTTCCGAAATTCTAGTATAAGAGGTACATAGCCATGTAGACTTAAAATATCTAAATACTCAATACTGCCATCCATTATTTCTGGTGAGATAATATTTATATTAATGTCTCCTATCAAATACGTATTTAATACGTGGAATTTATTAAGTCAGTTAGCAGTTGGTCTAGCTTCGGTAAAAAGTTCAAAAAGTTACTGGTCGGTGAGCGAAATGCATAGATAAATCGGTGAGCTATACGATTATTATGTCTAATATCTAGGTAAATAGCATTTACTCCACCTATGTCTACTTCGGTGGATTCTATATTTAAATGGATTTTTGTAAAAACTAATATTCCGTCATTTTGATTATTAAATTTTTTTGTATAGGAATTTTGATAATCATTTAATTTAAATAAATCTAGGTTTTTACCTTCTAGCCAGCATTCTGTCTAAACTATGATATCAAAGTCGAGACCGAGGTTGTTTAAAAATAGACTTAGTTCATCAAAATTTTCGTGATGCTACGAATGTTATGATGAAAAGCTTTTAACCCAAATTTATGATTTTTTATTTTCTCACAGCAATCATTTGTTTTTAAATTGTGAGGATAAAGCTCTGCAGTATGGAAATTTATTTGGTTTGAAATAATTATATAATTTTTTTTATTATTATTATTATTATTATTATTTTTTATCGTATTTGTTTAAGATCTTTAATAGATGTAATTCTGTGTATTTTCGAGTTTTCCTCTTTTCTAAGCAAAATTCTACAATCGTTTACCCAGACAAATTTGAAATTATATTCTTTAGCATACATTTTGGTTTCAAATCGCAATTTTTTGAGATATAAAGAGAACATATTATCTCTCATTTTTAAAAGTTTGATGAATTTTATCACAAAATAGGTTATTCTTATTATTTTTGCAGCATCGATTACACTATCTCTAACTAGTATATCTCGAAATTTAATTACAATCGGGTTAATCGTTTTTTTAGAATTAGTACTATTAATTAAATTTTTTACGATAACATTTTATAATATCTTTGGGTTTTATGGATAAAGATAAGGATTTAGCAATTAATTCAACAATCTGAATCGGATTTTCGTTTCCAGTTTCTGGAATACCAGAAAATTCAAGCGAATCTTCAGTTTGTTGAAATTCAAGGTCAGCTACTTTTACTTCTAAATAAGCTACCTTCGATTCTAATTCAATATTCTTCGCTGTTATTTTTTGTAATTCGTTTTTTATGGTTGTGATAGAGTGAGTCGTGTCTTTCATTCCTTCATTAAAATCGTCTATTTTGTTACAACAAAATTTAACCGATTCTTCTATATCAGTAATATTTTTCTCAGTAGAATTTAATTTGTCCAATTTCTGAGAAATATTCGTAATTAAGTTCATTATTGTATATAAAGTAGGTTGTTGACTTACTAGGTCGTCTTCTTTGGCGGCTATTTTACAGCTTTCGAATTTCCAGCTTTGCCTTTTGGAGCCCAGTTTTCGTAGGTTTTCTTCGTTTTTGAGATTTGTCCATTTTGCGTGGAAGAATTCTTGACAAGAACCAGAGCACTGAAGCACATCTTTAACAGAGGCAGTCGTTAATAACTCCTTACATCCAGCACAGCAATTTGCCATAGCGAAATCAAAACACCGTTTGATATCTTAATCGAAAATAAAATTTCACCGCTCTCCACGGAGGCGGGTGGAATATGCATAGAGGCGGCAATCTAAAATTTCGGAGGGGGCAAGTTCGACATTGCTGGGGGCAATCGAATTTATTGCAGGGCTCAAGATCAATATTGGAGGGGCAATGCCCCCTGTGCCCCCTCTAGTTGGTTTATTTATTGAAATAGATTGTTGTAAACCGAATAGCCGTGAAATTTCTAACTAATATACTTGACTCATCCTCTTAGTTTTGGTTTTCAAGTTGTTGACTAATAATTACAATGTAAGAAACCACTGCACTAAACATCTGCAAAAAATAATAATTTCAACATTTGTAAGCTTCACAACGAACCCGTAGAGACTTACATTTATAATTGAAGAATTGTTTATGACAAACATGTGAAGAAACGTAAACCCGGGGGGCTCACTCAAGAGGCTCGTCATCCCCGAAATTATCTGAAAACAAAGACGTAACTTTGTTGTGACGTTTATAGTGTATTGCTATTGCGGCTAATATTAATCGTTCGAATTGAGAGTTGGTAAAATAATTTCTCTACAAATGCAATACCAGCCTAACGAATACAAGGTGGATATGTAAACAAAGCCGACGAGCCAGGTTCAGGAAAAAATGGTCTCCTTGATCGACCTTGATGACTACATATAAAGACATCTTTTTCAATTATCACTCAAAGTTTGGCGAAAAGAGGCTTTTCCTACTGGTCTAACTATTTAAAAGGAGAGTGGAACCTAAAAACAAGTGATTTCTTAGCGATCTACTGATTTTATCCTAAAATATCAAAGTTTTATTAACCAATTTATTCAGAAAAATAACTCGGGTTTAACTAAAATTCCTTTTGAAGCGTATATTAAATCAATCATAAGAACCATTTTATGCGTCGATCCCGTAAATTTATAACTTACTGTAAGTTTATGCTCCGCTTTCATGGGAATCAAAGATATTCCATAAAGTATAAAACTTATCTTCTGAGCCTGAAATAATACAAATATCATTTATAATAGACATGTCTAAGAATCTTGTAGGAATCCCACGTGACAATGTTCTATTCATAGTTTCATGAGTAGATAAACGAAAGTAATTAAAATTTACCCCTTATTTGCGTATGTTTTCCCGATAAGGGAAAGAAAGAGGCTCCATAGTCTCTTAGCCTAGGATGTACTTCTAAATCATGGTGGAAATAATTATTTTATATAATATCTACTTACACATGCATAAACACTCTCTGTATTTTTGAGCAAAGAGAATTTTCCAAATTTATAAAGTTTAGGTTTATTGGTGCACAATGCTAAACTTCATGGAAAGAAAAATTCGTCAATCAAATGAAATATTAAGTAAAGAAATGTGTTTTTCGCCTTTATCATGTGGGAGCCGTGTGGGCAAATAACCTCGCTCTATTTTAACTCTTGCCTTTCATCCGGTACTTTTTTCAATATCGCAGTATCTTAAATAGATGCCTCGAAATACAGATGTAGTTGGGGGAAGGAACGTAGCTTTCAACGCGTTTGTTCCAATTGTTGTCGCTCCTTAAAAAGGGCATATTTTCGTGTAACGTCGCGGTGTTCCCTCTTCGCGTTGCGGCCTTCGACACAACGTTGGTCAACAAATTTTGTGTAAAGGCCCATGCATTGTATTTCCCTTCATTTTTGGATTTTATGTCCGCAAAATAGTATGTCAGTTTAATTTTTAATTTTTTAGAGTTACATAAGTTAAAACCGAGGGGACTGACACTTAGGGAATTCATCAGAACTCCGCGAACTCTTAAACTTACTGGTTTGGTCTCGCGCGAACCACTTGATTAATTGATTTAAATTGACATTTTTAAACCAGTTAAAATAATTTTCCTATTAAATTCCGGTTAATGTTCATAAAGTAAATAATTGTTTTCGCGGTTTTCTTTGGGCGAAAATAATAATTTGGCAAATTTCAAACGCGTGGTTATTTCAATTTTAACTAGCAATTTACGAATATTTCTCAAGCCATTGAACCTCTTCCTTCTAGCCTCAAAAGATACTAGCGACAAGGCGATTCGCCCGACCAAAGACTGGATGCTAGAAGGCTTGTAAAATCTATCCATTGAATTACGCAATCAGCTAGATAAAAACGTCAAATGACCCGCCCGACCCTAGCCTGAATGATGGTAGTCTTGAAAAATCCGTCCATCGAATAAGCCTCTGTTAGCTAGACGCGGGTTTTTTTTAACACGCCTTGTCTATTTACTCTGCTCTTGATAATCGGCCTTCGCACGCGGGTGTTTGCGCTATAAAGCTCGAAGCGGCTTTACGGTCAAGTTTAAAGTTGTGGAGGCGTGCATCGTTTTTTAGCCATCGTCGGCGGCGTGGGCGTAATCGTGGGCGTCGTGCAAGAAGACGAAAATCGTCATCAAAACGATAATATATATACGTCACTACGTTGCAAATATATACGGATTTTATATATAATTATAGAAAATATATACTTATGTAAAATTGGTCTCCCTCCCATACGCACTAGACGCTGCGTAACTTTTTGGATCGAGTGTCGAGCGTGCATCCTGGGGGCCACGACGCTAATGTAATACTAGAGGTAAAAAACTTCTTATATCTTTAGCACCAAACCGAGAATTTTTTCTATCTTCTAGCGGAAGAACGTAAATAATAATATAATAAAAATGTCCTTTTTTTGGATTAAAATGTATTCAAAAATACTTTGAATTTCTCGTTATATTATTATATTATTTATTAATGTTAATTTTTAGTTTAAGTTAAATTTTATTACTATCAGGCGCTAGATGGCGATTTGTTAAGTCAGATGGTCCTCTATTTAGGGTGAGTCGCGAACTAGATTAAAAGGGAGCTTATAAGTGTTTTAGTTGTAGACTGTCAGTAATAAAATTTAGAAAACAACCAACAAGTCGTCGCGAACAGGATGAAAGAAAACTAATGCGTGTTATGTTCTAGTCTGTCAGTAATGAAAAATTAAAAACTTTTACATGAAAAATTAAAAACTTTTACATGAAAAATTAAAAACTTTTACATGAAAAATTAAAAACTTTTACAAGATGGTCAAGCCCATAGGAATAGCTAGACCCCTGACAGTTAAAAACGCATCACGTCATTCAATTATGGCACCGTGCAGTTTGTCACAAACATTTCTTATATGTACTTATTTTATTTTTTTTTGTTTTTTTTTTTAAACATGGTTTTCAAATGTTTTTAGAAACACTTTAGTCCAAAAATTCTAATAAAAACCAGGTAATATCCAAAAATATACACTATAAAAAGTAGTACTGCAACCTTTACTCCTCAAATTAATATTTAATTTTACTATCTCGTAATTTAAACTACTACTTTGCCTGCGGCGTCGGCGTCGTGCAAGAAGACGAAAATCGTCAACAAGACGATAACATATACACCGCTGAAATAATAGTCGCGTTTGATTAAACCGACCTTTATTGGTTTAATTTTAGAAAATAAATTAATGAATTACATTCTTCAACACATCCTCCATTATAAGAGCGTTTTTGACGATCGATGATATTATTAAATTATTATTATATTTATTAACCATTTTCCGCACCACCTAAAGAGGTAAGGTTATAGTCGCCACCTATTAAGTGCAATTAAATGCCCTTTTTTATTGGGGTGCTCCGAATGCTTCCGAAGCATTCGAATATTCATTGTAAGAATGCTTCCAGAGTGCTTCGGAAAAAGTCGTCACAGCAACTTTAGAATACGAGAAGGTACCGACAAAGGCGCGTTTTTTTACCAGGAGGTCTCCCCAGTAGGCCTACATCCTCCTCCAGCACTTGATGCTGGTCCGACACTCACTTATGGGAATGCCGGGGCGTAAACAATTATGTTTACTTTTTGGAATTTTTCACCCTACCTTAAGTTATTTATCGGCCGAGCTTAAGAGACCATTCAGCCGTGCGCTTGAGGGTTATTTCACCCACAGTTAAGGGATCTTTCACCCACGCTTAAGTTATCGTACGCCCGCGCTTTCGGTATCTTTCACCCGTGCGCTTAAGGGATCTTTCATCCACAGTTAAGAGATCTTTCATCCACAGTTAAGGGATCTTTCACCCAAGCTTAAGTTATCTTACGCCCGCGCTCTCGTAATTTTTCACCCGTGCGCTTAAGGGAGCTTTCACCTAGCACGGTTAAGGCCTCTTTAACCCAATCTTAACTTATGTTAGGCCCGCGCTTTATAGACCTTTCACCCATTCGCTTAAGGGATCTTTCACCCACGGTTAAGGGTTCCTGTACTCAAGCCTAACTTTTCGCTCAAAATTAATAAACTTCCACCTGGAAACGTTCCACCAAAGTAAACCGCTCAGTAAGGCCAAGGATCAATTGTACATATTGATAAAAGACATTAAACCGTGATAAGCGGATGAATGTTTTTATTAAAATTCTAAAATTAATTCTACCTCAATCGGTTTACTCGCAAGGCAATGGGCTTTCGCCCTCACTTAAGGGAATCTTTCATCCCACCAACTAAGGCCGAGAATCATTCAAAAAAGTGAATTTTATTAACATTGAAGAACAATTCTCCCTCAGTTACCTCGCAGACGTCAAAGCAAGGCAATGGGCTTTCGCCCTCACTTAAGGGAATCTTTCATCCCACCAACTAAGGCCAAGAATCATTCAAAAAGGAGAATTTTATTCACATTGAAGAACAATTCTCCCTCAGTTACCTCGCAGACGTCAAAGCAAGGCAATGGGCTTTCGCCCTCACTTAAGGGAATCTTTCATCCCACCAACTAAGGCCAAGAATCATTCAAAAAGGTGAATTTTATTCACATTGAAGAACTATTCTCCCTCAGTTACCTCGCAGACGTCAAAGCAAGGCAATGGGCTTTCGCCCTCACTTAAGGGAATCTTTCATCCCACCAACAAAGGCCAAGAATCATTCAAAAAGGTGAATTTTATTCACATTGAAGAACAATTCTCCCTCTGTTACCTCGCAGACCACAAAGGAGCATAATATTTGGTAATATTTGCTTAAGGGAATCTTTCACCCAATCTGCCACAGCTGATTGACATCGAAATGAAAATCTTTCACTGCACTTTGCATTCAGTCTGGCTAGTTTCCAAAGTATGGTTTGGGATATCTTCCAGCTCACTTTTTTCTGGCATAAGCATACCACCCTGCTTTAGCTTAGCTCATAAGCCTGACAATCATAGAATTTCCCTTCATCTATCAAAGAAAATTTTTACGACATTTATTTCGGCTTCTTATAAATGCAAATTGACTTATGATAAGAATAAGTCGATTCTCGGTAATCTGCCTTATATCTCTCTATAAATGGCTTGTTACCAAAAGCCAAGTCAAGTTGAGTTCCAAGATTGGTGGATACCTTGTTTCTCAATCCTGGCATTAGTTCAAATTCCAAAGTCGAAAAGAAGTTTGTCAAAGCTACACTTCTTTTCAGATAATCAACGTTAAAATCCCCGATAACCAACGTTGGTACTTCCGGGTCGTATTTTTCAGATAACAGGGGAGTTAAGTCATCGAAGACCAGTTTTAAACTGGCTTGCGGCGACTTATATAATAGCACCACCGCTCTTTTATCATCTTCTAGCTTACAATCGAGCCAAATTCGCTCTAAACGGGCAATAGGCGAGATATGGCCGTTAGGAAGCTTAGCCTGGGACACTTTACAATCTAAAGATTGTTCAGTCACCTTTTTGTTCCCGTAAATAGTAGACCCGTACGATTTCCGCTCGGGCGCATTATCAGGCAAAAGTATTCCTCCCAGACTTAAAAAATCTGGGATGCTTATATCGTCTGATACCTTCGCTCTTACTTCCACGAATAAAAGCAAATCCGCGGTCGTGATGAAATCATCATGAATTACGTCCCGCAAATGACCTCGTAAAGATTCAGGATTATGAAAGAACATAATAGGCCGAGATTGCAATGTGGGAATTAAGATTTGATTGTCCCTATGCATTCTCTCCATTTCCAATCTAACGGCATCAGTTGCGCTCGGAGGCATAGGCGGGACAAAATCGCCAGCAATATATAGCCCTTGCGCGGACGTAGCTCTGCTGCAAGCGACATACAACATAGACCGTTCCATGCGCCGTTTCGTACTAATATGAACCACCACGCATTTGTAAGTGTCCCCTTGACTGTTATGGATAGTGATAGCTTCCGCCATTTGCAACGGAAATTGTTTTCTAGAAACAACAACATTTTTGTTAGAGTGCCGAAGACTAAATGATTTAACCGTCTTTTCAAGCGGAGTCCACGAAGGATTGACCTTTGCAGCTGCTAATAAGCCTGCACTCTTGGCTCTTATGTTCTTACCCACTCTTTCGTGGTCAAAAGACAACCACACTCTTAAGGGAACGCGATCCCCATTCGGACGGACCCCGTAGTCGATTTGCCGAATTCTACCAGTGGCGCCATTAACAATTCCACCTTGGATGTCTATATTATTGGTCACCATATAGCGACCACCAATTTGCAACCGAATCTCTTTGCTTAAACCGTAAGTGGCGTTAGGTTTCAGGTCTTTCGCTCTAGTCAGAATATTTTGACGTATTTCCCCTTGGAAATCCCCTTTGACGTTATCGAGAGCCAAAGAGTTGCAACACTCTGTACCCATTTGCCCGAGTCGCAGGTTGTTGAACTCTTCCGCCTCTTT
Organism: Odiellus spinosus; assembly: GCA_963920705.1. Classification (NCBI taxonomy): domain Eukaryota; kingdom Metazoa; phylum Arthropoda; class Arachnida; order Opiliones; family Phalangiidae; genus Odiellus; species Odiellus spinosus. The sequence continues at coordinate 717,787 of CAWUCO010000001.1, forward strand.
GTTCGTGGCGTAGAGGTGTACAGCGTCCAGAGGAGGCTCTCCTTTCACACTAATCCGCTGACTTTCAATTAACGAAATGTCACCCCATTCCATCTTTCCCACGGCCATACGATTCAAAGCTATGGCGAAGGCCTTATCTTCCTTTTGACGCATGATCTCCGTCAAAGAAAAAATCTTAAACTCTTCCCAAAACGGATTATTACAAAGCAATCCGGCATAACAGCTGTCTCGTGCTTTCGGAATTTGAAAAGCGAAGCTGTCACCAACTAGTTTCAATTGGTTAAAGTCACCCACAACTAAAATTGAGAGTCCCCCGAAAGAATCTTGGGAACCCATGATTTCTTGGCATCGGGAATTGACTTTCATGAGGATTCCTACGCCAGCCATTGAAATTTCGTCGATTATTATCAATTTTAGGTCCTTCCAAGCAACCCTCATTTTGTTCAGCATTTCCGATTCCATTCTCGACATAGGACCTCGGTATTGGCTTACGGGAAGAGAGAATGCCGTATGAAGGGTTGTTCCCCCAATATTGAAACCAGCTTTTCCCGTGTAAGCGCACTTTAAGGCAATTACCTTTGAGTTGTCAGCACCTGGTTGTTTGTGAAAATGTCTGGTAACTCCCTCGTACACAGAGTTGATCAGGACACTTTTTCCGACTCCAGCACCACCAGTAACAAAAAGGCGAAGAGACTGGTTCACTTTGGTTTTGAAATGACCAAGAATATAACCAAACACTTCTCTTTGCTTTTTGTTCAAACTCTGAACCATTTTGGCATACTCGTTGTCCTCAACGTAACGGACAGTTTGTACTAATGTGTAATCTGCTGTTGTTCCATCAGGCAATTCTCGCCCAATATCAGTACCTCCTTCTCGCAAGGATAAAATGGCAAATTCGGGGTCATCCACCGTGAATTCGCGATTTCTAGCGTCTTCATGTTCCAATATCGGTTGGATATTGGTAACGTCAATTTGGGCTTCGTTTTCTAGGAAGTCTGTTTTAGCCCGCTCAAAATCACCTTCATCTAACTGATTCACGAATTCGCGTCTTTTCAATGAAATCAGTTCCAAATTTGTCTCATAAATTTCCTTGAAATCCTTTTCCATGATGTCAGTCGCCTCACTGCGCCACGGAAAATACAACAGAATATGTTCTCGGTAGAACTCTAGCGTATCCTTTTCGATACTGTAATTTCTAAATCGAATAATTTTTGCCATCGTACGCTTGCGTACGAAACCCTTCGAATTTTTCAAAGGTTGCCAAACAGCGAGAACATCAGGTTCTTCCTCGCAATCAGGCCCTTCATCGTGGTTAGGGTTTGGAACAACAGTGGCTCTGCCATTTTTCTTGTTGTATTCGTACCAAGCCGCAAATTCAGCGAGGCAAAGAGAATCCATGGTATCTGGTCTTAAGTGATAACGCTCCAATAAACCGTCTGCAAAAATGTCTGTACTATCCTCATGCAGGTCATCCAGCTGCGACTTTGGCCGGAGAATGTGGACTCGTTTCTCGGGATGGTTAGTATTGATGTACACCGAAGCCCGGCTCGCCTTAGACACCGGAATCTGCAGTGTCAAATACGCCGCTTCTTGAGGAGATACTTTTTGACCACTGAGAAACTTATTTGCGATAATTTTAAGCCTTTCTTTGATAGTGGAGCCTGCCTTCTTTGCATCTCTCATAGCTTCCACCAATAATTGAGAGATTCCTCGTTGGGATTTTCCAATGTACGCAATGATGTACACTATGCAAGCGTATGCGTCAAGGACGAATTGAATGTCCATATTGGCTCTCCATAATCTGAGGACGTCCTTATTATAAGCGTTCACTTTCACTTCTCGGGGAGATCTCTTGAGAAGAATGGACTTTTTCTTCATTTTCAGAGTGACGCAGTCAATATAAACTTTTTCAGTCATACTAAGAGGAATGAAAAATTCCTCGAAGGTTTCAGGAGCGCTTTCAGAAGTCAATGCAGCGATAGCCTGTTCAACTCTTTCTGATTCTTTTTCAATAAACTCCCTGTAAGGCTTCGTCCAGTTTCTCAAATCCGGATCGTAAACGTACGTTCTGGGCATTGGGGGCCAAGGTATTCCAAACCGAAAAATAGTCGTTTCACCCCTTTTAACCTTACACGTTTTCGTGTGTTTATGCGTCCCGTGACTTCGCGCAAGATATGAAATAATCAGCGAAGGCCTCAACTTCAGCAGCATTCGAACCATCCGTTTTCAGCTTTGGGGCTCCGGACACCCAAATTAAACTGTGGATATGAGGACTTCCTCGATGCTGAAACTCAACCCTATAGTAGAAGTCCACAATGGACCCTAACGGCGCAGCGTTACTTCTCAGAAACTTGAACAAAGCACGAAACCTGTGATCAAAGTATCGTGCGCAAGTAATTGAGTCCTTTTGAATCAATGTAGCTTTGTCTTTGAAAGCCATACTTGCAATTTCTTGGTCAGTCAACCGCCTTTTACCAGCAGTAACAAGAAAAGCGTTCAGCAAATCTGGCCAGCGACTCTCCGCCGCGCTTACAGTAAAAAAAAATGACGGAATACCTAGTTGTCTCGCCATGGCTAAAAGTTCTCTGCTTTGCCAAAAAGCGGGAGAGTTCCGAATATTCTCCAAAATGCGGAACCCGTCGTCATGATTGATAAGTGTTTCTAAGCCCCCAACCGTTCTTAATCTGCCTGCGGTAAAGCTTCGGCCATCCGATGCCTTAGTTTTTAATGTCATTTCTGGAAAAAAAACTATATATCAAATCATTCCTGTGAAAAAGCCATAAAGTCGAACTGCATCTACCTTTACGTATTATCAATAAATTAAATGTATACATAAAATAAACGAGTAAAACGTTTTTACTCGGATTGAAATTCATAAATTATTCTTAACAGGACAAATTTTACATAAAATGGGCTTACCCAAAAACATTTCTATGCATTATATTGTTGGCTGATAGAGTCTACATTTTCCCTTTTTTTTTTTTTGTTAAATCTAAGCATTATTAGGTTGGCTGATAGAGCCCTTTTTTGGGGCGGGGTTTCGGTACGAGTTTCTTCGCCTGTTAAGGGAGGGTTGACAACGTGTATTCCAAACACCCTACATTGATCCATGGGCTAAGAAACGATAAATCCAGGACATGACTCTTCTCTGTTGGAAGGATAAATTCTCTGTCGGCCAAACCAACAGCCTTCGTACAGCGTGTGACGTCGTATGACGTTACTTTGCTCCCAAAACGCCATAGCTTTGACTGCACAAAATTGATCCCAAAAAAGCGTCATCACGGCACGGTGATGACGTAGCCTGTTTCTTTTAGTAGACTCTAGAGTCATGTCCAGGATTCATCGTTTCTTGGCCCATGGTTGATCTGGGTAACGGAGGTCCCGATTCTGAAACAAATAGTCCCGCTTGGAAAACCTCTTCCCTTAAATCGCGCCGGCCGGAGCCCGGAATAGAAAGATGCAAAAGTTAACCCTTTATAGAACAGAATAGATTATCTTAAAAGTATTTTACCCTATAGAGGACGAGTAGAGGCCAGAATTAAAGGAGACTAATAAAATTAGAACCTTTACTAGAGTGCGAAAATAATAAGTATATAATATTGATGACGAAGTTCGCAAATTTTCCTTATAACTGTTTTTTTCTTTAAAAGGAAACTTGGGGCTTAAAATCGTACACCTTTTCAATTTTATTTCGAATCTACGCATGCCAAATTTTTGGGCACGTTTTCGGTGTTTCAATTAATTTCTAAAGATTGGTAAAATTTTAATTTTGGTAAAAATAAATTTGGAGCAATCATATTATTTTTGCCCTTAACCGCGCTTGGAATATCGTAACATTAAAGTAACATTAAAAGAATACGCGGCGTTAGACCCTCAATGTCTTGGACATCAAACGCCAGCCTATTTTTTTAATGTTTGTACATTATAAGCGCAGTTTAAGGCTCAAATAATAGCATAACTCCGAATTTATATTTACTAAAATGCACATTTTACCAATCTTTAGAAATTAATTTAAACACCGAAACCATGTCTAAAAAATGGTTTTTTGACATGGTAATTTCGAAAATGAATACAAACAGCTCCAAGTTTCCCTTTAAATAATGATAAATAGTATAAAGTTTGGTTCAGAGGTTTTTTCCAGTTTAGTTTTATACGAAATTTAATCCATGTATTTACGCATTTATTTGCTTTTTTCCATATAAAATTTACTTTTTTAATTTATAGTAAGGCTGTCGCCGTTATTTCGAACGCCTATAGACTAATATCGTTTAAAGCCCTAACTTCACTTCTCCCCGTCAAAAAAGTGTTCAAACCTCTTTTTTACTTCCCCTACTTTCCCCTCTATTGTAAGCTCGCTCTCCCGTCTTCGGGGCTCGAAGGGATTATATTTAGCTTCGTACCTGCTTACCAAAAACGAGAGAGAATAGGTCACTTTATATAGGTAGGCTAAATAATTCTGGTAAAGTTTTGGTATGTAGCGAGAAAATGGACTGCTGTAGTACCATTTTCTCGCTGCTTACCAAAACATTACCAGAATTATCTAGCCTACATATATAATGTTTATTTATTTGAAACGCATATACGCTTTATTTTCGAAAAAAGGAAGTCCGATTTCTCCTTGGAAAGGTATGAATCGCCTTTCTCGTCGCCAATATCGTACGCGCTACAAAGATAGAGTGATGGTTTAACGTAAAAGTGACCTATTCTCTCTCGTTTTTGGTAAGCAGGTACGAAGCTAAATATAATCCCTTCGAGCCCCGAAGACGGGAGAGCGAGCTTACAATAGAGGGGAAAGTAGGGGAAGTAAAAAACGATGTTTGAACCCTTTTTTGACGGGGAGAAGTGAAGTTAGGCCTTTAAGGGGGCAACAAACGTCACGGGTGTTTTGACCAATGAACGGTGGCCATACCCCCTTTTACTTGCTTAATTTACACACTAATATTAGATTAAAATTACGTTTTACAGTGATTCACAAATGGCACTTAGCTCCAGCGAAGATTGAAATCGATAAACTTTCAATTTTACTAATTATAAAATTTCTTTAATAATGATTAAATGCTAGTTTCTACCTAATAATTCCCGGCCAGAGTAATTAATCCTGGTTTCACCAGATTTAACTGAGGTATCCATAGCCTTCTCAGTTCAATAAACATAAAGTTAATTGTCATTAAACCCCTGTTAAATCTGATCAAACCGGCTAGTTACGCCTTGACTGAAAATGGTATAAGCTTCAAAAATTTAACTGACCACGATGCTTAACGCGATAATGTGAACTTTCACACCGTTGGGTGGCGCGACGTACGTATCACCAGCGGTGACGCCATCAAAACGCCGCGCCACCTCGCGTCACGCACGCTCTCAAAACGCTGTAATGTGTAGTAAGCTTAATGCTTTATTGCACGCGCCATTTTAATTCGTGCTCCAAAAAATTCTCCAAATTTTAAGTCCTACCTACTTATACTAAACGGGAAGTTTTCGACTACCTTAAACAATAAAGATAAAAAAATACTTTTATCAATAGGTTTTTTAAACACATTTTGGGATTCAGAAAAACAATAGGGAAACAGCAAAGAGCCAAGAGAAAGAAATCCTGACGTCATGGAACCCCCCTAACTGAGGGAGCGCTTGTATGGGCGAATACTGTAACTCCCTCACTAAGGGGAATGACACTGTCTCCGTCGCCGATTCCCTATTGCACACCGAGTAACGTAAATACTTATACTAAACGGGAAATTTTCGACATACCTTAAACCATAACGATACAATCACAGCGACAAAACAGCTTCGACTTCTTTTATCAAAATGGTTCTCTTAAATACACTTTGTGATTCACAATTTCCACCACCTAACGTATTTTCAAACTAAAACAATATTTGTGAGCATAGAAATAAAGCGTCCTTCGCTCAAAACTATACACAAAATATGAGGTATCTCTCTTTGCTATTTTGCTTCTAAACCTTCTTCAAAAACTGGCAAATTTCTTAATCAATTTGAGTTTCCATCACATAAAACGCTACCCAATAACATTACAAAAGAAACTCTCAATAGGTTCGACAGAAAAATGTTTGCTTAGAAACTCCTTAATAGTATATTACACGCTGAACTCTCATATTGAATGATTCCCCTTTCTCTACAATTCCTGTAAAATCCCCAATACAGAAATGGTAAAACCACATATAGTATTTTTACTGCTGAGCTCTGAATTGCCAAGGGTAGGTTAGTCCCATCAGTTGTCAGCAAATATAAAAGAAGGGAACGGTTTTTTTCAAAGGGAGGGTCTACCAAAATGAACGCTGCTCTTACTGTTCTGATAATACTGTAAAAGAGTTATTGGTCTATTTCGGTGATAATTTAATTCTAACAAATTAAAATTATAAATTTAAAAAGTTTAGAGACTAATTTATGAACGAACTGTATGTATTTGAGTATTTCAACCATTTTAAGTTAAAATTTTGACAGAAAATAATTGCGTTCCGTCAATTTCCGTTAAATTTTTATCTCTTTCACTTTCACTTTCAATTTATTTTTAGCCTCAAAAGTCTTAAAATGTATTTGTCACAGCGAAATTCTTTCCCTAAAAAAAAAAAAAAAAAATATGCTATTTTTATACCTTTCTTCCTCTCTCCATATATATATATAGTTGCTCCCTGTTTCTCTACAAAACTTCTCTACGCATCTTTACAATCTTCACTTGCTCTACTTTACTATCTCAGTAATTCTAACTTTTTGATATGTATTATTTCTGAACAGAAAAAATCTATAGTCAAAAATTATGTTTCATTTTTATTTCAATTGATTATTCAAGAAGTGCTACATTCCTCGCACAACATCAATTTTTTCTTTTTCTTTTCATTTTTCTTTGAAAAGTTTTTAACAATATTAATTTTCTTTTTTTTCCATTTGTCTTAAAAAAACCCCATTTTTTTGGGGGCAATCTTTCATTAGGTGACCTCGCTTTCTACACCTATAGCAGGCTTTTTTTTTAAAGGTTTGTTTTTCCTTTTCGGGGCTGTTTTTGAGGACCGTTGCTATCGCGTCTCCCGTGCTTTCCGTCGAGCCGAGGTTGGTTTCCCGATTTTCGTTAGTCTCCGGGGCGGTTTCATAACTGTCATTGGCCTCCTCCGGGGCTACCTTTCGAGCACATACGCTTTTTTAAAACACGGTTAAATACGTAGCTTTGAACGATTCGTAAAGAGCGCATTTGCCTGGAAGGCTCCATCAAATATTATTATTATAAACCATCAAGTGTCCGTCCCGTTAATTAAAAAACATTTAATACTTAAAACAACGTGTTAATTCTATATAAACGATTTCATTGCTTACGTTTTGCCAAAGTGAGATATCCGGTAGGGGTGCCTCCTTTTCCTTTAGACTTTTGTGAGCTGTCTTAGTTTCTTTAAATTCTTTGCCAAAATTTCTAAAATTCTCTTTCGCCCGGCCGAATCGAACTACTTTTAAAATGCTACTGAGTACTGAGCCTCTGTCCGAACTCAATGTTCTCGTTTTTAAAATTCAGAAACCCCACTCCCCTTGTTGTAACCCGTTATATTATTAGGCGAGAAATAGTCGAATCACTTACCCTTTGCTCATGCTCTAAGGTCACGCTGACTGTTATACACAATGTTACTTCTACCCCTTAAAAGGGGGGTTAGGAAGTAAATAAATTTATTTTCAATCTATTCTACTATTTAAAAATAAGACTCGTCGGCGTATTAAAACATTGGGGGAGAAGGATGAAAAGCAAAAAAGGACTAAAAATGGATATTGTTAATGGTATTTTAAATAATTAAATAATCTTTAAAAAGTGATTTTTAATTCTAAAACACTAGGATCCTACTACAAAAACATTGTTATTGCTTATGGACTGTAATCTAATGTTTACATGTGTTTTAGTTTTTTATCGATTCCTTATCGTTTAAATGGTCCTAATCCATCACTAAAAACATTTACAAACAAATATTAAACTAAAAATTGGCTTTAGCGGGATTAGCTTAACTACATATGTAAGAGCTTACACCAATGAGCAAAGGTCCGTTTCCTGGAGATCTCGCGGGCTTTTGTTCATTGCCCGCTAGATCATATATGGGAAGCTAAGCCGATTTCTATCAATCCCGCTAAGCCTATTTTCCTATTTAAGTTTTAAATTTATTTCTAGGTTAATATTTGTCCGTAAATGTTTTTACTGGTCCTATTTAAACGATAAGGAATCGACAAAAATCACTTGTCGATAGGTTGCATTTTTCCTTTAAAAATTGCTTTTTCATTTTATACCAATAGTTGAATCTATAAACTCTGTATATACGTCTCACCTTTGAAAAAAGGGAACATCTTTCGTAGAAACGGGTTCTATTTAACGACTCTTTTTGTTAGTTTCGAGGCTGGCAAAAGTATACAAAATCCTATATTTTAAACCAGCCTTGGAAAAAGGCAACATTAGCAATACAAACGGGTGCTTTTTAACGGCTCTTTTATCCCTTTCTATATTAGTGTATATGTTACTTTATAGAACCATCTATTCAGAAGCTTAGGTACAAATTTTTTTTGGGAATTTTCCATAACACGCGTCCTTACAAGAGACCGCCCATGGCGATAATTTCCTGCTTTGGGTTTCTTTTCTTTTCCAAGTCAACCAGGTGGTCGCTGGCGCCAGTTTACTTTTCTTCTTTTAATGGAAAATTTCTTAAAAGGTATTTTTGGAAATGGGCTAATTTTGGGTACAATATTTATCTACACCATCCAAGTACTGAATAACTATTTTTTTTCCTTTTTTTTTATTATTTCATTTTCCATGCCAATCTCCATGTTTATATTGGATTTCAGGGAAGAAATGTTTATCCTTATGTTCATCCACACCCCAAACGCTTTTGCTATGCTAGTGCCGTTCCCAATATCATTCAAAGGCAGAGATACTCATGTGTCACAATAATGTCATTGCACTTATTCTTCTTCGATTTACCTTCAACACTATTGTCGTTAAAACGATGGACAAACTAAATTCTTGGTTTTACTTTTCGGTACCCATTTGTAATTTCATCAATTGGGTAATACGATGTCAGGCTAGACTTTACAACGGGTATCAAGGCAGGGACCATATTTATCTCATTGCAATTTGCAAACACATTGCAAGAGGATGTTTTGAATATTCCCGCGTGCTGCATACTGAAATTTATAACGATGCACGCTGAATTTTTCTTG
>CAWUCO010000001.1:731981-884481 GCA_963920705.1 Odiellus spinosus
CTTCTTCTATCATAATATCATATTTAAATTTAATTTCATTTTGGAAATAAATATGATGTAAACGTTCTACCAACACTAGTTTCATCGTGTAAATAGTGTAGCGGCAAAAGTAACCTTATAGCAAGAAGTGTGCCACTCCTCTTTCTTATTTTAATCCAAAAATTATAAAATAAATTTTTAACATCGTCTACCTGGTTTCATTAGTTTTCTTGTTATTTTAATACGATTTTTTCGCATCAGTTATGCTTAATAAAATAGTATTAGTCTTCCGCTATCATAATATCATATTTAAATTTCATTTTATTTTGTAAATAAATATGCTGTAACTTTCTACCAGCTGGCGGCATAAGTAACCTTACAGCAAGAAGTGTGCCACTCCTATTTCTTATTTTATATATATATATATTAATTATAAGGTAAGATTATACTTTGAGTGGGATCAGCTGTAACAGGCGTAATTCACCGCCTATCTACCGGAAACTATTTTATAGTATATATCAGATCTTGACGACTTCCGGAAACCAAAAAAAAAAAAAAAAAAAAAATTGAAGTTTTTTTGTTTTCTTTTTCTGTTTTTTTACATGGCTTTGGTTAGCTTGGGTTGGGTTAGGTTAGGTCCCACCAATGAAATAATGTAAAAAAAAAAAAAAAAAAAAAAAAAAAAACTACCAAATAATAAATTTTTATTTATTTTTTTTGGTTTCCGGAAGTCGTCAAGGTCTGATACTATAAAAATAGTTTCCGGTAGATAGGAGGTGAATTACGCCTCTTATGGCTGATCCCACTCAAAAGTATAATCATACCAATTATAAAATCAATTTTTAACATCGACCACCTGGTTTCATTAGTTTTCTTGTTTACAATTAGACTTGGGACGAGGAGAGGTAATATTTTGGTTTCCCAACTTGTTGAAACTCTAACCCATATATAAATAAGAAATAAGGATGTTATTTGGGTATAAAAATTTGGGGTATGCTAAAGTGCGGCGGTCCCAAGTTTTTGGAATGATTATTGCCTATATATGAATTTTATGCTTAAGTGTAAATAAAGGTTTATTTAGAATTAAAACGCTAACTATTTAAGATTTTTTTCCTTTAGTTTGCTTGTGGTATATAATTAGCGAGAAGTTTTCATATCATATCAAAGGTGTATGCCTTTATTAATAATTACATTAAGGAAAAGAAACCGCGCGAAAAAAAAACGTTATCTCGTGCCACTTCCAAAACGATCGAGAATCAACTATAAAAAGAAACGCGATCAGAGTAGGGCCTAATTTTTTAATTTGATAAAAGGTGAAATGCCAAGTAGAAAGTTGAAATATGTACTTTCATTTGGTTAAGTTTTTCTATGAAAAATGTATATAATTGTAATTGTTTTTTAAGGTCATTTCCTAAAACGGTATTAAAATTACATTTCTTGAGGGTTGTAAGTCAGAAATTTTCCGGAAAATCACTGAGTCATATTTTTTCGGAAAATTTCCGCATTTTTCCGCTACTCCAACAAGCGAGTGTATTCATTTTTTTTAAGGTCAGGCTCATTTAAAATCATGGTAAAACGAGTGGGGGTCGTAGGCCTGGTAAATTCCGAAGAACGATGTTCGCTTAGTTCTCTCTTCTCATTTTAAAGGATTTAGAAACAGTTTCTAATTTTACTTTTACTTTAGGCTACAGTTACGCAATTTTCTGTCAATTTAAATTCCAATTTGCGGAAAAGTTTCATGTATAGCGGAAACTTTTCGGGAAAATTAACATCGCTACATTATTCATTATTGCGGAAGGGGATTTCATTATTTTCGAGAGATTTTGGAATTTCAAACCATTTTTGAGAGTGATTTTCGAATTTCAACGTTAATTACTTAGAGTGCATTCAGTGATTTTGGATTTCGGCGTAAGTGTATGTGATTTTTGCAAGTGCTGGAACCTTCGAGATTTGCAGCTCATTTAAAATCTGTGAGGACATGTACTGCGCAAATTAAAACTTTTTAATTTTAATCATTGAAAAGTATTAGTGGGAAAATTTAAAGTTTAGAATATGGTATTGTACTTGACGAAAATTTTAAAATGTGATATTTATCATATTTATATTTAGCAATGTATATTAAATTGAACTTTCAGCGTGTAGACTTGTAGGATGTGATCCTACTAGCGAAATGGTTTTGTTTTTCTGCGCTACTAGCAATTTTCAAAAGGTTTTCAAATTCTTAATGTTAAATAGATTTTCAAACAAAATAATTTTATTGTAACCTAATATTTTATTATCATTATAATTTCGGACCTTTGCAAAACGGTTTCAAAGTATCTAATGTGATCAAAGCTATAATAAAACGTTTTCGAGCGTATCAATCGTGCACAATAATTTAATCAAACGTAAGTACAAAGTAATATTGATTTTACCTTTCTCCACACAAATTGAAATAGGCGTTGAAATTAGGTTTGTATGACGTAAAACCTCTTCTTATTTCCTTGCATTGTTTCCAGGAATTGTACATTACGTCCAACGTGGTCGCACAATTGAAATATTGATCGGACACTTTATTAAACTTTAAAGCGTCGAATATTATTTTAGTAGGGACATTGTTTAAAAAGCCGAAAGCAGCAATATTTAAGAAACTTGCATCCTCTTTCTTTGTTTTAAAAAAAATTTTGCTAATTTCTATTGGCCAGGCACTGGCTGGTTTTCCGACAATCGTTTGGAGAATTTGCCATGGATTTTGTACGGCGAAAGATATTTCGGTGGTATTGGGTTCTGACATGTTTAAAAGTCCAAAGTTTTTAAGCGAATGAGTGGAAGTTCCTTAAAAATATAAAACAGTATATGATAGTGAACTAAGTATGGTTGGCCTTTACCAAAGACTATAGAATGGTAAGCTAATATAGAACTGATTTGTAATGGGTAAAGTTGCAGACAAAGCAGCCGCATCCCTAACGAGTGTTCCGGGAAAATGTCAGCTGAGTAGAAGTGTAAAGTGGCGACCCTAGTCACGGGTCGGAGAAGCTTCCCCGCTTCTTTCATACTTTGGAAAGTGCTTATCATTTTGAATTGTTGCACCTATCCATAGAAATGACCCATTATATAGTCTCTATTTTTCACACCTCAACGCTAAGAGGATTCTCTGGAATTGAAAGGACCACATGCATATAACAAACTTCTAAAAACAACTAGTCCAAAAAGTTTTACAGGGTAAGGATAGAATATATTTGAGGAATGGAAGCAGTAAAGCTACGTTCACACTTCCCACTGAACCGTTTCGCATGTTCAAATTGACTAATCGAAATATTAATTTGATTAAGAACACCAAGTGTCTAGTATGAACGCGGCTTAAGTTTAAGATATGGTTTTGAACTAATGGAGTTGTCAAAGAGGGAGAAAGGAAGTCCCGCCATTATTGAACATAGATATATTTCTTTATCAGCGGGTCTAAGCAAACTATATTCTTGAGTGAACTGTCATAAATGAGGATTCTAATGCTGTTGAAAAAAAACAAAGAATATACGGGTGGATTGAGATCAGAAAGTCAGTTGCTTCTGGTGGAATAATTCCAATTAAAATTTCGCATAAAAACTAACCTAGATAAAACTGATGAACAAAATCGGAAATGCCAAAAAATAATCGAGAAAATCGGAAAATTACAAATAATTTCGAGAACAATCGGTGATATCGAGAATATAAAACATATTTATTACTCTTTAATATTAAAATTATTGACCATGGTGAAATATTATTATATATATATTTATTATTAGTGTGAATCTTGTCCAATTTAAAGAATTTTCCAATTTGGTTTAATATTGGTATTATAAACCTTCACTTCTCGCAACTTTTAAAAAGAGCAACATCTTTCATAGAAACGTGTTCTGTTGAACGGTCCTTTTTGTTGTTCCCAACTTTCAAGGATGATGAAAAGTATAGACAATCGTATAAATCATCACCAACATTGGGAAAAAAGGCAACATCGCCAATAGAAACGGGTTCTATTTATCAGTACTTTTTATTGGTTGCAAGGATGGCAAAAGTATAGATAATCCTATACTTAAACTCAAGCTCAATTAAAGGCGAAATCTTTAATGTCAACACATGGTTTTTGCTGCTTCCAAGGCTATTTTATAATACCAATTTTTTCGCTAACTTTGTCCATTTTGTTTAAAATTTTTGGTTTTCGTGTTTTTTTAAATAATTATTATTTAACAAGATCAATTTATAATTTGAAACAGTTGAATGATCCGAATCACCCCGTATAATCCGACAGAATGAAGTGAAGTATCTTTGTACGGCTAGGGGTGGATCGCAAATTATAGAAAGTTTTGAGAAATCAGAGAACCGAAGAGCAAGTGAATTTGGTATAAATTTTGTTTTCTCATATATTTACATCGAAGACCATCTTGTTTCTCCTCTTTTCAACGGCGGCCATCTTACGTTTTATCACATCTTTTGAGGCCGTCATCTTGCGTTAGCGGTGCTCAAACAGTACATTTTCGACCCCTTGCTGCTTTCTTTGGAAATCTAGATTATAATTCGCGGTACTCTCGTTTATGACTTATTTTATTCGATAAGCTTCAACATTGGGTATGAATTCGCCTTAGCCGAAGAGGCTAACGCTTTAAGCGAGAGTTAAAAAAATAACAACATCCCCTTACTAATATATATGAATATAAAATTTCATGGTCCCACACTAAAACTGGTACATTTCCCCCCGAAACAGATTATTTTATTTAATGGCAATTTTTGATGGTTCCAAGGGTGAAGAAACCCTATATATAATCCCACTCTTTATAAAAGATACATTTCCTGCGGACACAGGCTCTATTTAATAGCATTTTTTATTGGTACCAAGGTTGATTAAAAATTTAGGATTTACCTTTTTTATAGTCATATCTAACGGGCTGCCCCAAGTTAACAAGGTTCGCTAATCATAGCTTCCGAGTAACTTTGAAATGGATTTATAATGATTATGATATATTTGTTTGAAACCATGGTTTACGAGTAAATTACGTTTTGATATAAATATAGAGTTTACAAAGTTTTCACCAAATGAGAATATATGCTAGAAGGTTGAAATTGGCATCCATGCAGTTTTATTTAAACTATAGAACAATTTCATATTAAATAGTGTAGTTTTGGAATTTTTCTCGTACTATTGTTGACTGGGGACCCCATTACCTTCGGACCAGCTTTACGGCATGTAGGGTTTTTCCCCTCCATCAAAAAGACAGCGGGTGGTCAGTCCATCCGCAAAATCGTAGTGTCAATCATCCCCTTCACCCCAGTTTTACTCCATAGAAGCAGTACTTCTACCATTACATTTGTACTTGGGTTAAAGGGAGGGTGAAGTTGAAAATCAAGAAAATTTTTAATAGATTCTACTATAAAAACTAAGACTCGGTGTCATATTGAAACATTATGCAAGCATTCAAATTGCGACATTTAATTTAAACTAGGGCCCATCTTTGGAACAGGCGCTGCGATACGATTGCGCGGCTAAAATAGATAAACGCGAGATTAAGCCCAATACATAGTTTTCAGTAAAGGGGAAAAGATAATTCCACCCCTCTTACCCAGCTTTGCTTTCATTCCCAGGTTGCCAGGAGCTTGTGAGTGCAGTTCAGAACAGATCTGTTTCAAAACTGAACTCTAGCCTTTCCCTCTGCACTCACAAGTGGTTGGCAACATGGGGGGAACGACACTTACCCCCTTTAGTGAAAACTATGTATTGAAGGAGCGTCTCCGAACACGTGTCCCTGGGATTTTATTAAACCAAATCTGTCCTGTTGAGATGAGTCTGAATTTCTTAATTTAATAAATGTCTAAATGTTTTCCCCTTTTATAATGAGTGCAGTGACGCTTACCAAATGTTTTTATCCGCCGAGTCTTATCTTTAAATGGTAAAATCAGTAGAATGATTGAAAATGAATTGGTTTACCTCTTTACGCTCCCTTTAAGGGGTAAAAGTAACATTGTCTAGATCAGTCAGCGTTACCTTAGAGCATGAGCATAGGGTAAATGATTCGAGTACTTCTTTCAAGCGATTAGACGCCTAATAGTACAAAAAAGGGGGAGGGGTTCTGTATTTTAAAAACGAGAATCGGACATTGGCTCAGTATAGAGTATTTTAAAGCTGCTAACCGAACTTCAGAAACGTAAATTCGCAACGGTAGCCACTAGCCAGAAAAATCATTAAAGCAGTCGTTCCTAATGGATTCAAAACTTCGGCAAAACGTAAGTAATGAAATCGTTTATGTAAAGTTTACCACGTTGATTGTATGATTATGACTTACATCATTTTTTCTTATTATTTTAAATACAGGAAAATTCTACAAAAGTGTTGCCAAATTTAGCACTAATGTAATAGGTGAGTTAAAAATATGTGAAAAAGTAACATAAAATGTGATAATGTAGTATTCTTTATGTATTAGCAAGGATGCGGCTCCCCCACATGTATTAACATACCTAAACAAATTTATGAGAATTTCTATTAGTTTTGCTCTACAGAAATCGGTTAAATAGCAATTTATTTTAAATGAAGGGCATATTAGGCAACCTTAAATTTTTGATTTGGCAAGCGCTCACCAAAGCTCTTTTTTTCAGATTTAGGTGCTTATTTTGGTTTAATAACAGAAAAAAATGATAAAATATAAAATTCTTAAAACCTAATTATTATGAGTTTTTTAAATAAATGGAATTATGTGAAAAGTTTCAACAAATTAACGTGTTAGGTACGAGCTTGGGTATACATAAATATCGTTAAAAAGAAAGTCACGTGCAATTTAGGTCTTTTTTTAAGCGTAGAAAAAACAATAGCGTCTTAGATTACTTCCAGATAGTTAAATTTAAAGTAAATTATCTTCTTATCCCTATCTCCCTGGAATTATTAATGTAGAACTGTATTTTTTATAATGTAGAAATGACTGATGATGAGGCGAATGAAAGTTGGCAAACCGTCCCTGACACGGTTGGGAATGAAAATCCCAAGAACAACCCCGAAGTGAATGAAAATGCCGAATGCATCCCCGACGCGAATGAAAATGCCGACTACATCCCCGACGCGAGGGGAAGACGGATAAGCATCGAAGACCCCAAAGAAACCGTCCCCAAATTTGCATATGAGGAAGAACTCTGGAAAAAACCTGCATTAAAAAATAAAAAGTGCTATAATTGTAACAATATTGGCCATTTAAGGAAAGATTGTACAGAAAAAAAAAATTGAGGAAAAGGGGGAATAACAAAATGGGTAGTAAAACAAATGTAGGATAAAAGAAGAAAAAATGAATATTGTAAATGGAATTTTGAAATTTTTGAACGATTAATAAAACTGAAACCGAATTTTTGAAAACAGTACCAGTATTTCATTATAAAATACTAGGGTCTCGCCTAAGAGGTTTATAGGTTTATTTTGGTAGCCACACAAAGTGCACTCTCTTGAAACAGGGCGGCTCCCCTGTCGTGGGAGCTCAGAAATATACGTAATGACGTCTTCTTATGAGGATTAGAATGCTTAAAATAATTGATTTTTACTTGACCCTCCCTTTAAGTGTAGATCACTGCGGTTAGTTTCATTTATTGGCGCAATTTACATTACACACCTAAAATCTTGCGCCGATTGCACATAGCAAAGTTGAGAATTTGAGTTAATTTAGAGGCACCGTTAATTAAGTTTTAGACCTAATTTATTTTAGAAGGATTAAAAAGACACTGCCAATCAGAATGGACGTAAAGACGCGATTTTAATCAAGAATTTTGGTAAAAAAAGTAGCTAATGTAAATCTCCATAGTTACGAACAGAAAGGAACTTCTTGGGCCCCAAAAAAACTGGCTTGAAAACGAGCCTTTATACCGGCAATTATATAAGCTACCTAAAATCTACTCTGTATCTCGCGTGAAAGATTTATAAATATACGCATAAGTGTATTTTTATATCGGTATGCATTTCGAATGATAATTTTGAATTAATGAATCAATTTAATCGACTTTATAAAACAGGAACAACTAGACTGCCGGTTATATTTGATAATTATTTTTGAACATGCACTCCAAAAATGGGGGAGTAAATTTGACGGGGGGAGAGGGATATTGTCGACCAGAAAATTATAATATACCCATGAAATTATTTTAGAGCTCATGGAAAGACATACATTTTATTAACCTAATAGATAAATTCATTCCGTTTTAAAGTTTAGTTCTATTTATATGTATTTACTACTTGTGATAAATCTTCCGTAATTTTTGGTTTTAATTATCTAATAAAAAACAAGATAGTCAAGCAAATAACTATCTAACCACTGATGTAAGTGTTACAGCCTAACCTAACATACTGTTGCCTTTTTTTAAGAGTTCATTAATCTAATTTTATGAAACTCTTAAACTGATAGGAATATTTTTTTCGGTTAAACTTAGGAGTATTTAGAATTTATTTCTATTTACTTTCTATCTTTGAAATGTTACTTTTATTTTAATATCTCCTTTTAGGAGCTCTAGGCGAGAAATTTGCAGTCATTTTTCGTTTTCGGTGCATAAGATATCTTTGTTGTAAAACATTTCGAAGTATTTCACCACCAGCGACCTTGGAAAACCCCACGACCCCTGTGTTTCTTTATATTGAACGTAAAACACGTGCGGATGGGCGCCAGTTTTGTTTCCCAGGCTCTCTGGGTTTGCTTTTATTGAGAATTTGTTTAAAACTATTATTTGAAAACAGCTATTTTGAGGTACATATACGTGTACAAAACTAAAAATTATTAAGTGGTACTTGGAGTGTTTTAGATTTCTCATTCCGAAAAAAAAAAAAAAAAAAAAAAAAAAAAAAAAACGGAAATTAGACGAATATTGCACTGACATTTGTAATGATTTTGAGATTTAGGTATACAATTTTGGAAGCTAATTGAGTGGAATGCGATTACATATAATTAGACTAAGTAAGTTTAATGCAGTTATTCCGAGAATCTTTGTCTTATTGCCTTTGAATGTTTTGCTTCATAAGCTACTGGACCAACTATTTATAGCGATTTAACATTTTGTTAATTTATTTTAGTTTATTTATATTTTTAGTTAAAGACCTTTTTATAAAATAGCCTTAGTAACATATAAAAGAGTCGTTAAAAAGCACGCGTTTGTATTGAAGATGTTGCCTTTTTCAAGGTTGCTACAAAGGATAAGATTTTCTATACTTTTTTCCAACCTTGCAACTAACAAAAATAGCAGTTAAATATAACCTGTTTTCTACTGAAGAAGTCAGAAATTATTTTACCGTCTATTTCTAAAATAAAGTTCAGATTATTGAAATAGTAGCTATACAGCAGGGGAGGATTCCAAAGTTCAGAGAGAAGTTTTAAGAGGAGAAAGAAGGAGCGGCTATCAAGAGAGGAGAGAGAAATCTCTAGAAATGCAGGTGTGTTTGGTTTTCAGAGGGAAATATTTTCCCGTAACTAATTTATTGTAGGGTTTTGAAGCTAGCAATAGATTTAAAGGGAAAGTGAAACCGGTATAAATTAACGGAAATTGAAATAACTTCATTATTTACCAGTAAAGTTTACACTTGAAATTGTTGAAATACTTAAATATATACAGAACGCTCACGAATTTCACCTTAAAAATTTTAATTAAAAATTTAAATATTTTAGAATTAAAAGTAGTATGATTTTACCATTTCTACCCCAGTGGTGCCCGATGGTGCCGATGGTGCTCGATGGTGCCATTTTTCGACGCCATTTTTCTTCAAAATTTAATTTTTTTATTTTATTTTTTTATTTTATTTTATTTTTTTTTTTTTTTCCCGAGAAACGAACCCGGGAAACTTAGCTGTTTCAGATATCAGTTCTTTTCTTTAAGCACCACATCTTTCACGCTGTTTCAGTCATTCGCGTACTAACGGTTAATAGAAGTGAAGGCGGGATACCCTCTTATCGTCTTAGACGTGGGCGAATACAATCCTTATCTATTTTCTCGGTTCTTCTTATCTCTGTGTTATCACGTGATTGGAAGTTTAAAAGATAAGGCGCCAAATCAAATGTGAATCTATAACCTATACTGAAACCTCTTTAAGCTTTTATCTTTTCGAATTTCGCGCGGGTCTTGTATCAGTAGTATCACGTTATCACCTATGTCAGGTCTTATCTCAAAACGCACGAGGAAAAATATAAAACTTGTCAAATATTTAAGATGAAGAATTTCACATAGTAAACATCGTGAAACACAAATTTCAAATTGAACTGTAAATATACGATTATTTGCATAAACCGATATATAAATGTGGAAAAATACTTAAACAAGTTGGTGAAGACCATATTTAAAACAAAATATCTATCGTTAGGCCTAATTACCACGTGTATGAAGATTCGAAATAAATCAATAATATATACAATTAAAACTCGAGATTTAACCCGAGGAAGTCCTTAAACCTAATACCCTCGTGTGCAGTTTTCCAAGTACACATAGGGATATATGTTGTTAAAACCCTACGCGTCATCGGAACTACGAATCCATATGTTAAAACACGCGGTAAAACCCCAACACGTCATTGGGAAAACCTATTTCACAACTCCAAGCACCCATTGGGAAATCCGTATCTTGAAACGCTTGGTAAAAACCCAACACGTCATTGGTAAAACCTATTTCCCAACTTTAAGTACTTATATGACGCTTATTTATGGGTATAAAAGCTAGGATCCATTGTAGATAAGTCATTTAAAGCTGCCATCAACCGTATTCCAGTCATCCACAAGAACACTAAAAATGTAAGTACCATTTCATTCTAAATTAACTTAGAAAGTATTTCTACCACCCCAAATAACTTTGAACTAGTACTAAATAACTTTGTAACTTTCGCTGCCCTCTTAAATAACTTTGAAATGTTTCTTCCTAATACCTTAATATTAGTATAAACCCTAATTTAGTCTTTATATCATTTGTAGGGACAACACAAACGTCTTCGAGATCTCTTCGAGCAAATCAGTTACCATCACCCCTGACTGTAAAATTAGGTTGGGATTTACTGACGGGTCCACTGGAATCAATCTCAGTGAGGACGAATACTTTCAAATATACGGAATGAGGGAAGAAATCTCTAAATACTTTCAAAACGAGGACGCAGCCCCATCATCAGTTTTCCTCGAGGGTTCAAATCATAAACGGGTGGAACTCAAGTCCTACCAGGACCGGAAGATGCTAAATATTCGCGAAATGACCACCGGAAACGGGAAGAACTACGGGATGTTATTCCCCACTAAAAATGGATTTGCGATCGGACAAGTTCTATGGGAGAAACTCCTAGAAAAACATCATCAGGTCGAGATCATGCTTAATGAATCCAAGAAAGTTTACCAAGCAATTAAGGAAATCGTTATTCTACAATTAACAGGGCTCATTAAAAACTCTTGCAATGGATGTCTCATTGACCACCCATCACAAAACCAACATGATTGTCTTATACATGATTGGGCTGAACGGGTAGAAATTAACTTCGCAAATGCTGTAAATAATTTAAATATCCAATTAATTACGGAGATTTTCAATAATTCAACTTTTTTAAGTTTCGATTTTTGTAAGCAAATGGTTACTAAAATTATTTGCATTTCGAAACAATATTTGTAAATAAAAAAAAAATAAAATTATAACGTTTAAAAACCAAAGAATGTCATTTCTTAATATTGATAGCAATATAGGCAAATAAAACAAGGCAATTTTTCCATATCTTCATTAGAAAGTTGTGCTAAGTAAATAGAACACTGGGATAAGATTGAAATATTTATTCCTCCCATCATTTATTTCAAAATGGCCACCTCTATTCCAGTGAGAAAATGGATAATGTCTTCTAGATTAATCAGTGACTCATTGTTTAATTATTAAAAGATAAGCGAGGGTATAAATACTGAATTTTCCAAATACTAGTCATCATTAGTTCCAGCTTGCTCTCTCTTCAAGCATACGAAGAAATCTCCACTCGGTAAGCATGAAAGGTTTTTAAACATAGTTTTTAGTTTAAATATAAAATAGTTATTTATGATAGACATTATTTTAAACTTAAATAGTTATTCCACATAGTATTTTTTTTTCTCCTTTAAATTCTCGTAGTTTAGTTTCTATCTATATTTAGCTACAGCTTTAAAATGGTCACTTGTGATATATGTCATGCTAAGTTTTCGTTAAACAAAAGTCTCATTCGCCATAAACGGGAAAACACGAGAAAATTAGTTTTCCGTGCACGTTATGTACTAAGACATTTGTTAGACGTGACGCACTAGTACGCCATATACAGAGTCACACGCCGGCCAGGGAAGATCGGGATGAAGTCTCTCAGACTTCGCGTAGGAAACGTAGCCGAGACGTGGACCTAATGTATGCGGATGACGTAAAAAGGGTAAAACCCTTAAGCCCTCAACCTTCCACATCATCGTTCGTTCCCGAGCCTGCTGCGACCGACATGTCTACTCCGTCATCATCCAGATCAACTGCCTCCCCCACGAATAATGGACCTGTAGACGATGCGACTTCCGAAGAGGAAGAACCTCGGGACTTGGTAACAGCGTCGGATGACGGTGCTCTTCGTGACTTCTTGGACAAGTACGAAAACCCCATGGAATCTAGGTCCACCCAAGAGGAAGAGGACCTTCAGCGTTTTATGGACCGAATGGAGACCGATGACGCGTATCCAGAGCCGGAAGTTGCCATTCCTTTAATTCCGGCAGTACCCGACCAGCTTGAGGAAATGGAAGTGCTAGGACACGCCATATTCTGCGCGCGTTTCACACCAGGGGGTACGGTGACGGATGTCGAGATGTACATCAACCAGCAGAGGCAAGTTATTGAAACATATTTGCGAAACAAACTCGCTAAGGACAAGGGTGTCAAGTGGTCCATCGCAATTAAAGCACGTTACGTGCGTGAACTAAACACGGGGGAGGAGGTTGAATGTATCGCATACCATCAGAGTGGGGCCCGGCAAACGTTAAACCCCGACGTTATCCCAACACAGATAGACATTTGCGTAGAAAACCTTAAAAAATGTATTGAGAAGTTTGAAACTCAGGGTAGTGGATGGGTCTTGGACAGAATATTATATTTTCAGATAGATATTATTAGCTACCTCCCTCTATTAGGGGGCACGTTCATTGAACTGCCTAAGAAGCTCGCTGCTAAAAAGGCGATCCTGAATATAAGAAATACTGATAACAAATGTTTCTTATGGTCTATCTTAGCTCATTTACACCCCCTAGATTTTAAAAATCACCCCGAAAGGGTTCAAAAGTATTTTCAATACCAGGATGAGTTAGATACGACAGACATATCATTTCCAGTCGAGATAATCACGCCTAAACTAAGGAAATTTGAGGAAAAGAACGGGATCTCTATAAATATTTTTTATTACGAGAATGGGGTTTATCCACAATACGTTAGCTCGAATAAGGTGGTCCGGGAACGCCAAATTGATCTCTTGCTAATTAAGCATGGCGAGAAAGCACACTTCTGCCTAATTCGTAGTTTGAGTCGCCTCCTTAATAACTTCTCGAAGGACGGGCATACAACACATTATTGTCGGTATTGCCTTCACCGATTCGCGGGGCCCAACTCTGAAAAAAATCGCGAAGAACACGTGAAAGACTGCTTCATCCACGGTGCTCAAAAAGTAATTATGCCGATAAAGGAACCTATTCTCAAATTCAAGAAGTATGGTTGGCGTCAAAAAGTAAGTTGGAAATTTATCATAGTATTTATAGGTATTATTATATTAACCACGTTTAATTCTTTACAGATTAAGTACATCATATTCGCCGACTTTGAATCAATTCTTCCGAGGGTTGCTGGTTGCATGCCAGACTCTTCCCTATCATCCACCACCAAACTAAATCATCACGTATCATGTGGATATAGTTACGTCATCGTGGGCCCTGACGGAATTCCTTCAAAACCGGTCACTTACCGGGGTAAAGACGCCACGGAACATTTCCTGCAGAATCTTTCGCAGGAAGAGGTCATTTTAAAGGAGAAAATTAAAGAGAATGTGGCCATGAATTTAACCAATGTCGAGAAAATAGTATTCTCTACCGCAGTTAATTGCTACGTATGCGATGAACCTTTCACAGTTAAGGATTACAAAGTGCGTGATCATGATCACACTTCCGGAGCGTTTCGGGGAGCAGCACACAATTCGTGTAACCTGAAACTTAAACCCCCAAAACATATACCAGTTCTCCTTCACAACCTTTCAGGGTAAATATATTCCTATTATTATTATTATTTGTTATTATTATTATTTGTTATTATTAATATTTGTTACTATTATTATTATTTGTTATTATTATTTTTTTTCTAGTTATGACGCCCATCTAATTATGCTGAAAATCGGTCTGAATAAGGATGAAGATATTCAATGTATCCCATCGTCCACCGAGAAGTATATCAGCTTTAGTCTTGGCCAACTACGCTTCATCGATACATTACGGTTCATGCCATCATCTTTAGAGACTCTCGCTTCCAACCTGGCCAAAGGAGGGCCGGGAAAGTTTATATGCATGAACCTTTTTTATAAACCCGAAGAAGTCGAACTTTTGCTGAAAAAGCAGGTTTACCCATACGACTATATGGACCATGAATCTAAGTTTGACGAGACTGAATTACCTCCGATAAATGCATTCTACAATACGCTAACAGAAGAGAATATCAGTGAGGCCGACTACGTACACGCTCAAACTGTTTGGAATAAATTCGACATAAAGAATCTGGGTAAGTAAAATATTATTGTTAGGTTAGGTTAGGTTAAGAAATAATCAATATTCATGTTTTTAGGAGACTACCACAACTTATATGTCCAGTCGGATACTCTTCTCCTAGCGGATATTTTCCAGAACTTTCGTACGATGTGTCTTGATTACTACAAGCTAGACTGCGCACACGCGTACACCGGACCGGGATTTGCTTGGGAAAGCGCCCTAAGCATGACAAAGGTCCAGTTGGAACTCTTAACCGATCTTGACATGCATCTTTTCATAGAAAAGGGGATTAGGGGTGGCGTTTCTATGATTAGTCATAGACTCGCTCAAGCTAATAACAAATACCTCCCAGAAACGTATGATCCTACAAAGCCTGATAGTTTCATCGCCTATGTTGGTAAGTTGATATTATTTCTAATTATTTACTAGTGTATACGTTTTTTTTTGTTTTTTTTTTTTTTTTATTTATTACTTTTTTTTTTTTTCTTTCGTTTAAAGATTGCAATAACCTCTACGGAAGGGTGATGTGCGACCACCTTCCAATGAAAGATTTCAAATGGATTCAGGCCTGTCCCGATTTCACTGATGAAATCATTCTCTCACACCCCGACGACGATCCCGTCGGGTACATTTTAGAAGTCGATTTGGGGTATCCGGATCATCTTCACGATGAGCATAATTGCTACCCATTAGCCCCCGAGAAACGTAGAATAACAACATCCGAACTGTCTCCGTATTCGAAAGATCAACTTAAGGAGTTGGGGCTCAAGGAGAAAGACAGTTTTATAAAACTGGTTCCGTCTCTTTATAAAAAAGAGAAATACGTAGTTCATTATAGGAATCTGAAGTACTACGTTTCAAAGGGGATGATCATAACCAAAGTTCATCGTGTACTGACATTCACCCAGGGGGCTTGGTTAAAACCCTTCATAGACTTCAATACCGAGAAAAGAAAGTTGGCCACGAATGATTTCGAAAAGGACTTCTTCAAGCTAATGAATAACGCAGTCTTTGGTATGTGACCTAACCAAACCTAACCTAACCCAACCTAATTTAACTCCTATTAAATCTTTTTTCTTATCAGGTAAGACGATGGAAAATCTCCGAAACCGGATAAACTTTCATCTGGTCCAGACACCCGAGCGAGCCATCAAGAAGGCTAACTCACCAGCCTTCGATCGTCGCATCGTATTCAATGAGGATCTTGTCGGAATCCATCTCTTGAAGAAGAGTCTCGTATTGGATAGGCCCATCTTCACCGGCTTCGCTATCTTGGACCTCTCGAAACTTTTGATGTACCAATTTCATTATGACGTCATCCGAGCACAATACGGTGACAAAGCCAAACTTCTTTTCACCGACACAGACTCATTGACGTATCACATCGAGACAGATGATCTGTACAAGGACTTTGCTGATAATAAAGATGCTTACGACTTCTCCGGCTACCCGAGAGATCATCCACTATTCAGCGACGAGAACAAGAAAGTTCTTGGTAAATTCAAGGACGAACTCGATGGAACCCCGATCCAAGAATTTTGCGGTCTAAGACCCAAAATGTATTCAATTCTTTCGGCCAAAGGAGAGAAGAAGACGGCTAAAGGGATATGTAAGAGGGTCGTGAAGAAAAGGGTCAGTCATGCCCAATACAGAGAGTGTCTCATTAAACGTCAACTCACCGTAGAATCAATGAAGAGAATCGTAAGCAAGAAACATGAACTTTTCACGGTGGAGCAAACCAAACTCTGTCTAAACCCGTGCGATGATAAACGTCACATCATTGACGGAATCTCTACCCTGGCACATGGCCATTTTAAAATCTTGAAGGTGTAATTGTTTTATTTTTTTTTATTTATTTGATTATAAAAATTAAAAAAAAAGTGTGAAATCAAACTTTGAAATTATTTATACTTAAGCTTATTATTTATAAGCCTAAACCAGAAGTAAGGGCGGAGGGGATGCCCCGCGACTACCGCGTCGCGACGCGTTGGTATATTAACCGCGCGCGTTTGAAATTTGAATCGCGCGCGCGAACCGCGAAGGGCTCCCCTCCCGTCAATCATATGTCTGATACTTAGGTTAAGTGGGGTAAGGTTAGGTTAGGTTAGGTTAGATTAGCTTAGATTAGGTGAGGTTAGGTTAGATTAGTTTAAATTAGGTTAGGTTAGGTAAGATTAAGTTAGGTTAGGTTAGGTTAGATAAAAACAAGTATTTTTGTTAAAAAAAGTTTATTGAAAATCTCTTATACATAAATTCAGAAATCATTTTATCATTAACATTTTTATCTTTTTTAAATCTTGCACATATATTAAACAATTTAACACCTCTACATCTATACAATGCAAAATAAACACAATATCCGCCACAAGTCATACTAAAGTTCCCTTGTAATTGTTTGGAGTTAAATGTAACAGTTATACTGTTTCTTTCCACAAAATTTAAACATGTCGGGCGGGTTACCGAAACTGTCAAAGAACTCTGTATTCTTATTCCGAGAAAAATAGATAGCCGTCCAATGTTCGCCTTCGGTATGTGATAATCCCGTATTTATAATATAGAGTGAAGGAAAGGTTTTAACAGTTTTGGGCAATTTATCGGCTGCGAAAATGCCTCGAAACAGACCCTTAGTGAACGAATCTTTTTCCATTATTTTAGCTAACTGCTGAGAGTCCATTTTCTAATTGGTATAATCGTAAATAACGTTCCTGTTTTTGTCAATTTCAATTAAATTTTGAAACTCAGCGTAGTATAATACGCTAACAGTCTTCGGCAAATCCTTGGCGAACTTTAATTCTAAGCGCAAATTACCATTCTTTATCAACTGAAATTGCGAAGCTGAACAACTGAGGTCAGCACTCAAATCAAATACGAAAATACAGTTCCCTCCAGGAAACTCTTCGCGTGAGATAAAGTTCCCTTCGTCAATGAACCATTGGGATGTTTGATTGAAAAGATTAGTGTACGATCTCATGTACTGATGTCCCTCGAAATTAGGGGTTAAAGGCTTGTGAGGAACGCTAGTTCCGTCGAGGTAGAGAGCGATATGATTTAAATCAAAGTGTTGGAAATTAAAGGGCGACTGGGTATAATCGCCTAGATAGGCGTTCTGTTCTACCAGAGCGAAAAGGACTCGTTTGGGTAACTGTCCCATAAAGAGATTATCTCTAACGCAGATTTTAGTTCCACTGTTTATGGAAAAAGAGTTACACTCCGTTCGAGTTATTGGATATTTCATGGTAGCTAGTTCGAGACATTTGGCGTGGGCAATTGTAATCTCAGGAGTTAATTTTACTTTTCTGATATACAGGGAAGCGAGTTCGTATTGTACCTTCCATCTAACGCCACCCGCTAAGGTTTGAATACAAAATTCGTTGGAGCTTTTAATAAATTTAAATTTCAAGTCAATCATGTTCGGAATAAAACGTGACTGTTGACACAAGTCCGTGTGAACCGCGCCAATCATATCTATAGTCCCTTGTTTGGCGAAACTTGCTCTTTTCTTGAATCCCTCATTTTCCGACGGGGTATTGAATTTTCCAGCTGTATCCTTGTAGAACATGGCGGCAGTTAGAAAACTTGTTTTCGCAGGTCCACCAAAAGTCACGGTTGTTTGAAACATGGCCTTGTAGGCATAGTTCTGCGGCGATGGCGTTACCGATCTATCACCCAAGGAAACGTGTACCTCGCTAAAAAGGCTCGAATGAAACAGATTCACGGGCGCTACCACGTCCGCCGGTGTGGTGATTACCCCAGCCGCATTGAGTACTGCCGCCGCTGGAATTGTTCTCCCGTCCGCTGGGTCGACGAGTCTAACTTGAAGATGTAACAAAGTTTTGGACAAATCAATGTACGTATCGGAGTTTCCGGCCACGGCGAAGGTTAGAGTTGAATTTTCGTTAATGTTCGAGATGGGACTATACTCAACCCATTCTCCACTCACTATACTCGCGTTTGTGAGTGGCACGTTGAAAAGTTCGACTTCGGAACTAACCGAACCTTGGGAATCGGGATGGATATGAGCCATTATATTGTAGAAAATATATCGGAGGGTTTTAAGAGCGGTCTTCTCTTCTTCCCGTTCGTCGCTGAACTGACTAGTCTTCGACGCTTACACTTTCTTTTATGCCCATTTCCAGTCATTCTAGCGATTTCGTCCGCGGCACTGATTACGACATCTCTCGCAGCGTCTTTTCCTCGAGATTTAGCCGCGGATTTTACGGGAATTCCGCTGGCTACGTCGGTAACGATTTTAGATCCCGTATTTAACAGTTTTTTCCCAAGATATATGGCTCCCTTCTTCAAAAGCGGTACGGCTCGACGGAAGGCCGAGGCGATAAAGTTTCCTAGACCATATCCATGTTGGACGGGGAGACCCTGGTATACGGGTATAGAACCCTTTCCAATTTGACTTTGAAAATATTTAGCGTAGTCGACCTTAATTCCGTGCCCAATTTGATTTAAAAAGTGGCGATCGTAGTCCGACTGGGTGGAGGACAGTTTTTGCTTCATGATGCGTCTCGTTTAACTCTCTCGATAAGAATGGCGAGCGCGTCCATACTGTCGGCTTATTTATAAGGGCGACCACATTCTTCGTGATCTAAAATGTAGAGTCGCGTGAACTTTACCTCTTTCGAACTTGACGGGTACACCCATTTCACTCATAATGTTAATTTCGATGGATTGAAAGGAATTGCAGGAGACTGGGAGGTAATGAGGACGTGAAAATTCTCTGTCTACCGTATCCCCGTCATTCCCTTGAACGCTCGTTATTCGTAAAAGCGGAACATGGGCGTCACCTACAGCCCTACTTTCAACGATATCAGAATATATGAAGAGTGAATGAAGACCCGCGTCTAAATCCACCGGATAACTGGCTATTCTCGCGTGGACGATTGTCGTAGTTTTTGTATGGTCTTTCGTAAATCCCAACATGACCGCCAACTCCCCCGGTATAGTTAACGAGTGATCCGGTTTTACGGAAACTTCCACACGTCGTAATCGCGCGATATAACTAAACGTGTATTTAACATTCGTCGTCGTCTCCGACTCGAACATATCACCCTCGACTGGAGTCTCCTTTTTCAGTATAGTCACGTTCGAGATATCATCTTCGTCGTAATTGAGTTGCTCCAATAGGTCTTCTATATTCCCGTAGTAACCCGCGGGGAGTTCTACCACTCTCGAATGACTCGTGCAATTTCTATTTTTCCCCGTGGTTAGTTAAAGATATCCAGCACGACGATCTCATATTGCTCCATGTGCGGGGATAGCTGAATTCCACCAAAGCCACTTCGTACGGGCCTTGTAATTTAACCGATTCCGGTAAATGTGTTCGGAATTTACTGATCGTATTCCCGGGGAAGTAACTCATAGAACTGTCTGACGGTAGGGTGATGTAGAACGTCATCATGCAAGGTCAATTTCCTGCACCCAACTATCGAATGATGGCGGGTATCCTTTCCAGCGAACGAATCTCTCGATACTTCCGTCAGCCTTGCGCCGTTTTTTCAACACTTTTTCGATTTTAAAAACGCTGTTACTCAGGTCCTTGCCAATTTTCTGTAGTTGCTCTCGGTAGAAAATCCCAGTAATGAGCTCTTCTTTCAAGTCGCGTATCTTATATACAGGAGGACTACGAGCTAATCTCTCAGAAATTTTGAATAGTTCTTCCGACCATGTGGGTATGTATCCCTTATCGAAGAGATTCTTGTGTTTACTTATACGAACTACGTCACCAACATCAAAGGGGAAAGAAAGCGGAGTCGAGAAATCTACGTCACCATATAGATTCTCCCAAACACGTTTAGATGTAGCCGGCGTGACATCGACGGGTTTGCACTTTATAGATCGATGATAACTATGATTATAAGCTTTCACCATCTCTTTTAGAACATTGGTATATTTGAAGGTCTTATTTTCCGTAAAATATCGATACATTCGAGTCTTCAAAGTCCGGTTAAATCTCTCTACTATCGTCGCTTTCAGTTCCGATTCAGGGGCGAAAAACTTTATCCCTCTACGTTTTAACTCGTTTTGTACTTCCTTGCATACAAACTCATTACCGTGATCCGATTGGATTCGTTTCGGTGAACGACCGGAATCCAAAATGGTGTTTAACGCCTCGAGAATAGTCTTTCCTTTCTTGTCCTTGATCGCAACCACGAAGGCAAACTTACTGAAGACGTCGATACAACATAATAGATAACGGAAACCATTATTATATCTGGTAATACTCTTCAAATCAG
Source organism: Odiellus spinosus (assembly GCA_963920705.1). Taxonomy (NCBI): domain Eukaryota; kingdom Metazoa; phylum Arthropoda; class Arachnida; order Opiliones; family Phalangiidae; genus Odiellus; species Odiellus spinosus. Next base: position 752,923 of record CAWUCO010000001.1, read on the forward strand.
CCAAGTCTATTTGCCACTGTTCGTCGATCCCGTAGACTATAGTTTTATTTCTAGCGAAGTGTTTCCTTGCACTCCTGTGAAGCGTATAAGTATCTTGGGTTTTCAAGAAATCGCTTATTTCTCTGACAGTAACCTTTAATCCTCGGTCTTTAGCCGCTCGGTATAAGCCGTCAACACTACCGTAAGAGCCCGGATCCGAAACCTTATTATATATTTTTTTAAGTTCTTCCATAGAATGAACAGTTGTTCGAAGTACTATAATGCCAGAATACAAAATCGCTAAGTTCTATAATTATTATTATAAATACAATTAAAACTGCAGTTAATAACTTGGGAGAATTTATAAATGACTCGAATAGAGACGCTAAAAGTCCTACAGAGACAACCTCGACATTACCACTCTCCATGTCAAAGCCTAATTAATAAATGAATCGAGAAAATATATTCGAGTGTATTTTATTGGTATAAATATTATAATGAAATCCAATTACAGAAACCGCGACCCTTCATTGGTCCGCTATCGTCGGAATAATACTCATCTTCCGTTTCATCTTTATATTCCCTCTTCTCGGGTGGGATGACGTCACGTTTGCGGATTTTTATTAGAGATCTAGGCGCGTTCACTTTATACAACAATTCGTAGAACTCTTTCGAGCCCGTAACAGCGATTTTTTTCTTGGATTTCGATACTGAATAAGCTAGGAGATCGACGATGTTCGATCCTACGACTCTACGCTTGTTGTAAATCAACTCCCCGGCGTCAGTCCATTTAATTTTCAATGATAACTCTAACCACTTGTATAAATCTAAACACTTCGAGGTCATATATGACGGCACGCCGGAAGCAATCTCCGCACTCCAATTTTGTATTTTCGGTTTTTTAACTTTTTTCTTCGATCTTTTATTAATAACCCTCGAGAGCACGTGATTATAGCGATTAATTTTGTCCGTGTTATTCAAATTGGGATCATCGAGAATGTCTTTAATTTTATCTGGCTTTTCCAATTCCAAAGTTTTATCCACTTTGAAGTCTTTCTCCGAATTAAGTCTTTGGTAAGTTTCCTCGGAGATTAATAACATTTTTTTCGCCATCTTTAATTGATAACTTTAGATAGGATAGCTCCTGCTATCGAACTGATTATCGGAAGTAATATTGGGAGAAATCCGCCTTTTTGAATTAAAATTTGTCTTCGTTTAGCAGGAGTATTTTTCTTGGCCACGCGACGTATGGAGTTGCAATGCTTCTTCAGTCGCTTCTTCTCGTCATCTGTGAGAGAAACGTTACCCTGCAGTATATTTATACAACATTCAGCGATGGTTTTTAATTCTTCTTTACTCGCGTATTTAATGGCGGCGTTTCGCTGACACGCGTTACACGAACTCAGATATTTTAGAAAGTCTAAGTGCTCGTGTACTCTCTTCGGCGGAGCCATGTAGCTAATCGGGCAGCTTTCACTAGCGTGCAATTGTTTTCGTCTCGGTGAAACGTACAACTTCTAGGCGTTCCACAAATTATAGTGACCAGTCTCGGGCAGCCCAAATCTTCGGCGTTAGCGACTTCAGTGTTCAAAAACCTTGATAACACGATAGATTTTTCTAAGCCTTTGGTTATAAAAGTATTGGCTTTCTCTCGAATAATCGTGGCAATTTCAGGCTGAGTATCGAATGGATGATCTCCTTCCTCCCAGCGTAAGTCGCAACTGTTCCTCGTCAACCACTGACATTGCCTTTTATCCTTAGACGATAAGTCCGTGAAAGGGAATGATGCTTTAAAGATCCAGACGTCGTATTTCCCCGTCTCCTTCACGAATATGGTTACTTCTTTTACGATCCATTGACCTTGGGCTCTGAAGAAGTTTGCTTCGATGATTCCAGTCATTTTGGTACAAAAATGGCGGCTTGTTCTCCTGGTAATATCCCGGTCTTTAGTCTTCTATCTTCCGGAGTTGTGGCTTTGAGGTCTACGAATAGATATCCGTAACTAATAGCTGTAGCTTGTCTGAACGCGTCCACAACGTATTTACTGTTGGTTGGTGATATCTGCTTCGCCAAATGTAGAATCGCAGATTGGTCTCTCGGTGTTTTAAAGATTATCAGATAATGAGCGTTGAGATTCAAGGTTCGAATTTCCTTTCCTGGGTAGTAGAGGTTTTGCATTAAAATTAGTACTGACGTATTTCGATGATGGGATCCTCGAATAAACAAGTTGGTAACTTCCTTGTTATTAGCGATTTCGCATAAAAGGTCGTCTAATATAACAAAGTTTCTAACGTTGGCGTTTAAAGTGCCTACATCCAATAGACCTTCGTGAAATTCCACGCTTGGGGTATGACTCGATATGGAATTAAACAGTTTGTCCTGGTATTCAGTATAACACCAAATTATACGTTCGGGTGTGGGCGAAATTCTAATTTCCTTCGGGTGTGGGCGAAATTCTAATTTCCTTATGCTCAATTAATTTCGCAACAAAGACGCTTTTTCCACATCCCGTTACACCAGCCACCAGTCCGTTAAAAGGGTGTTGCAGACTTAAATCCATATCGATAAATGAGAGAGAATTGGAGTATCACTGAATATATATGACTTTAAGAACTTAAAAAAAAAAAAATACTTACCAGAAGAGTGCAGGTCTAGATGAGTATCGTGAACGATATAAAGTACTCTTATCTATATCATGTCCTTGATTTTATACCCTGAAGATATTTGACAATGACGTGTTGGGTTTTTCCTATATGACTCATATTTCATTTCTTTCAGTTGTAGTATTGGTTTTAATATTGGTTCGTACACGCATTTAATACGAATTCTAAACATACATAATTGACGATATTCATAGTTAACCCTATCTTCATATGGTATTTTGTAAATGGTAGAGATACCAAAGCGTACAGTTTTTCCCATATCTTCGCGCCTTCAAGTTTAAAATTTCAATCACGTGATAACACAGAGATAAGAAGAACCGAGAAAATAGATAAGGATTGTATTCGCCCACGTCTAAGAGGATAAGAGGGTATCCCGCCTTCACTTCTATTAACCGTTAGTACGCGAATGACTGAAACAGCGTGAAAGATGTGGTGCTTAAAGAAAAGAACTGATATCTGAAACAGCTAAGTTGTTTACGTCACCACTCTCACAAGCAACAGGTCCCGGGTTCGATTCTCGGGAAAAAAAAAAAAATAAAATAAAAAAATAAAATAAAAAAATTAAATTTTGAAGAAAAATGGCGTCGAAAAATGGCACCATCGGGCACCATCGGCACCATCGGGCACCATCGGGCACCACTGGGGTAGAAATGGTAAAATCATACTACTTTAAATCATCACTAATTATAATTATTGACCCTCCCTTTGAAAAAAGTTCCCATTTATATTTGTTGACAGGCGATGGGACGATCCCTTGCCAAATGAGAGTTCAGAGCGAAATGTACTACAAAGCATGCTTTACCAATTCTGTATTGGAGACTTTTACGAAAATTATAGAGGGAAAATATTGGTAAAATTGGTTAGAATTCGGTTGGAAATATTTAAAAACATTTATATTTTTAAAATAATAATTTTTGGACATTATTTGATATGATCAAATATGTTTTTTTCTTGGAAAACAGCATTATTATATTGATCAAATTACGAAGATGCATCATAGTTATTTTTAATATTTAATTTAATGAAACTGAGAGGGTAAATATTTAATTTAATGAAACTGAGAGGGTAAATATTTAATTTAATGAAACTGAGAGGGTAAACTTATAAGAAATTAAGGGTTACCATACGAATAATGATTCTTTATTCAATAAACCATTAAATAAAATGGTTATTTGAGACTGATTTTGTTTATGTGGTTTTCATCATACCATTGATTTAAATAACTATTCTAATTTACATTTGGATGGCAATAAATAATTACCAATTAATGGTATTTATTTTGAAGAATACTTTCATGAAATAGTGAATTTGATACGTAATTCAACAATAATTCAGAGTAAAGTTTCAAATTATTACACCTAATTTAAAATAAATACAATCATCTAGCATTAGACCTCAATATACTAATGTTATTTTTTCCAAGAAATGAATCACATTTGATCAAGAGGAAATATATCGAATAAATATTTTAAAAAAAGATAAAACCTCACGCTCTCCTACTTACTCCAAACAAAAATGACATACATTATAGCTGCGTTCATACTAGGCCTTGGAATCGATTAAAACCTAGAGTCGTGTGAACAGGAAACCGTCTTTTCTCATATCGATTTGATTCGATTTCTCTAAACCGCTTCTAGAACCAGTTTCATACCAATTCGATTTCAGCCACCAATAGATGAAGCTACTATAAATCGGTTTATAAAGATAAAGTGTGAACACGTGTCGCTTAAAACAATTCCTGCCGATATGAATATCGGTTTTATTTTACCGTTCAAACCGATTAAGAAATGCTAGTGTGATTCAGATTCGGGCTCGAAGGGATCCAAATCGAGGCGATGCGAACATTATAACTCTTCCAATTCGAATGCTGATTTTTGTAACTTTTATTTAGCCTCCCTGGAAGCTCTGTCAATTATTTATCGAAGGTTAAACCTTTCGCTGATCTCTTTGAATAAAAATAAGAGTGCCATTTTCCAAAGACTATATATAACCCCCATTTTTGTTTAGTCCTTGCTTTTAAACACCTGTTTTTAGCAACACCCACTAGGGGAGTAGGCTACTATAGAGTACTTGGATGTAATAGTAGTATGTGGAAAAGACGTTAGATTTTCGTTGCCAATATCCGTCACCAGGATCTTAGAACTAAAATCGTAACAAATGGGAGGGATAAGGAAACTGATATTTTAAAACTTAAAAAAAAAACATTAGTGGATTTGATACAAGTAATGAATAGATTAAAATGGAGACGTAATTGTAACCTCCGAGATACAAAGGCTATACAGAATCTACCATGTTAGCATATTCCTGGGATGAATTAACCTTTGGTCGTATGTTGTTTTTTATGTTTTTTTTTATTATTATTTGTTTTTGCGCGAATGAATGGATTAGACTTGGGGTTATACTTAAAGGTCCGACAAATTTATGGTTTTTCGCGCGAGTGATTTGGATTTTTTTGCACGAGTAACTGGATTATACTTTGGGTTATACATAAAGGTAGAATGCAGTGAGACAAAGTTTTTGGATTATGGTTTTTAGCCTGACTGACTGGATTCAGCTTTTGGTTATACTTAAAGGCAGAATGCAGACAGAGGTTTTTTGCGGAATGATAAAACAACTTCCAGGGGCTACGATATAGAATGATGAAAACATGCCGCGGTCTATTCAAAAGATGTTTTCAACTTTCCACCCATTTTGTCGTCTGCTACGCTTGGTTTGTGGTTGAAAGTTGGAACTTTTGGAAACATGTATAAATAACTCATAGCTTAGTCAATCAGAATGGGAACTACGATAGCCCCGCCTCTTAGCAGCTCACCGAATTTGTCAATTAAAGGGCGAATAAGTGAATTTTAAGAACCGCATTTTAATTATACGAAAAATAATCACATTTAATATTTTATCGTAAAACATTGAGCGATAAATATTGAATAGGTAAAAATTGCGAAGTACAACTTGTTTACTTAGAGGCTTATTTGTTTTTTGTTTAGCAACGTGATACGGCAGCTGCGGTTTACCAATATTTTTGGTTCAATCAACGTGACGCAGTTTTGTGGTATGTGTTAGTTTCATTTAGATTCACATTGCCTAAGGATAATATAGGTGTAGTATTTTTAAATTTGTATCATAAAATTGGTTGAAAATGAATTCGAAAAATTGCAGTTAAAGGAAGTTTCACGATCAAATGGCTGGTGGTTTAAAGGAGGTTGATAAAGAGGATAGTGGCACTAGTGCGGGTGATCGAAAAAGGAAAGCTCCAAAAGTTGAAGATGAAGAAACAAAGGCGAAAAAGGCGAAGGTTAATGCTAGACGTAGAGAGCTATATAAGCTTAAGCGCGATGAGGAAAAGGCGGCCGAAACATTTTCTAAGCCGTTAGACGTCCCAGTCCAAGTTGCTAGATTTGACGGCACTGAAACTACGAGAACTGAGGAAGATGTGGGTTTTGGGACCACTGAAATTCAAAGGGAAAAGTGGCGAATAACGAAAGCAAAACTTAGAGAGGATCCAATATTTAGAGCTAACGAACAAGCTAGGATACAAGCTGCTAGGGCAACTCGGAGGAGAAATCCCCGAGACCGCGAAAGCGAGTTAACTTCGAACGCCAAGTCGAAGGTTACGCGGAGGGAAAATCTCGAACTACGCGAGAGCGATCAAGCTAGAGATACGGTTGCTAGGGCTACTCGTAGGGAAAATCCTAAAGTTCGCGAGAGCGAGTTAGCTACGGACGCCAGGTCCAAGTCTAGTCAGAGGGAAAATCCGGAACTACGCGAGAGCGATCAGGCTAGAGATATGGTTGCTAGGGCTACTCGGAGGGAAAATCCTAAAGATCGCGAGAGCGAGTTAGCTACGGGCGCCAGGTCCATGGCTTTTCGGAGGGAAAATCCTGAACTACGCGAGAGAGAACAAAGAATGAACAAGGAAAGGCGTACGCTTAAGAAAAACGACCCTCTCTATCACGAAATGTTATATCTAGAAATGATAAACGACGTACCAACGTACAAATGCCAAATGTGTTCTAGGCTTTGTTTTAAAAGTAGTACTTCGACTTTAGTCTCAGAAAAATTTCAGACGCTCGTACGAAATGATTACAATATCATAACACCGATAGTTGTAATGTGCAAAGCTTGCTATACGGATGTATGCAAGGGGCGAGTACCGAAGTATTGTTCCGGTAATGGCTTTAGTTTTCCCGACGTTCATGAGATTATTACTGAGTTATCCAATCTTGAGCAACGTCTCGTCAGCCCGAGAATTACATTCATACAGTTAAGATCTCTCGGGTGTGATTCGCAGAAAGGCTCTAAGGGCACGGTTGTGAACGTTCCTTGTAATGTGGACACGTCATGTACATTTTTGCCAAGGCTGCCGGATAACACTCATACAATTCAGATAAAATTGATGCGTCGTATGCAGTACGATCATCCATTCATATTCGAAACCGTACGCCCAAACCAAATTCTAGCTGCCCTTAGGTTATTAGTAGGCACGGAACTTTATAGAAAAAATGACGTCACACTATCCGAAGAACTTTTGTCCTCTGTATTAGAAGCGGTCGTGGATTTTGTTGTTAACGAAAATGATAGGGCTCTGGTAGAGGAGGAAGCAGGATTTATTGAGGGTACTTCGGCCGTTAGTAATGAGCATGGCGGGGAAAAACGTCCACCTCAAACTCCCAATGTACCAGAAGTAGATAATGACGATGAATGGAACGAGGAAAAAGAGGATGATAGAGTTAATTGTGGCAATAGGGATTCCTTACTGATATCCGGTGACGATCTTATCCCGGGTAAAGATGTGACGATTACTTTTGCTTCAGGGGAAGGAAATCGCCCTGCTTCTTTGTTGTTTGACGAGGATTGCGAAGAGCTTTCTTTCTTTCGTATATATGGGGTCCACAAAATGAAAATAACGGTTAAATGCAGCTACCAGGACAATGTTAAGTGGGAATTGCTTTGTTCTGATAGAAGGTGTGCCAGTGACGTTGCACCCGTTGGTGCATAATGTTATACCTTTTTCTTTGTTGAGGAACGATCCCCTCGGTAGGGAGAACTGAACGCGAGGAAATTTTTTCGAGCGTGAGACGCCAACCCCACGTTACTAGTTTTAGATCTTCCTGGGTTCAGTTCTCCCTCGTGGATAGTTCGGTTCTAAAGGGTTCACGTTTGAACGCACTGTCGCACTCGAACGTTACAACGAGTAGGAACTCGTTGGAATCAGACCCAATTTGGACACTCTCTCGTTTGTCCATCGCCTGGAGTAGTCAAGTTTTTTTTTGTCATTAGTTAAAGTTTAACTGTTATTAAAATTTTTGTATTGTTCCTGAAAAACAGGGTAAGATTCTTTTCTTTTCGTTAAATAAAACCATTGAGCAATACTAGCAATCTTCGTGTCTTTCTGGAGTTGGATCGTTACTTCCAATGTTCATTTCTTCCAACGTCTAAAATCGGTGGAAGAAACGGACGGCACGGCATGCTCATTACTTCCAACGGCTCCTCTGATTGGTTGATAAAATATTTTAGTAGGAAAACTCCTTAGTTGGAACAGGGTATTATCGTAGAAATGGTGTCATAGCCTGGAAATGGTGTCGTAGCCTGGAAATGGTGTCGTAGCCTGGAAATGGTGTCAAAGCCTGGAAATGGTGTCATAGCCTGGAAATGGTGTCATAGCCTGGAAATGGTGTCATAGCCTGGAAATGGTGTCATAGCCTGGAAATGGTGTCATAGCCTGGAAATGATTATCCTATCTTAATCCGATGATAGCGTTATTCCTATGGTCCTTTATCATGGGTAATGTCAATGAGACATTTAAAACCACGCGCCCTTACACTCATATTTTCTCAAAATATATCTTTAAAAAATTTCTGAAGCATATTTGATCAAATTTGTACCTTAAAATATTGTAGATGGCAGCATGTCACTAGTTGTTTTTTTTTGGTTTCTATTTGAAGTATATTATTTCGTCCCTAGATGGAGGCCATGAGCTGGTATATTCCTTTTTTTTTTTTACTTTTACCTGAGCTTTTACGGGGTTTTTAATTTAATAAGCCATAAAAAGCCCAGAATAGGAATAAACCCGAACCATAAGCCCATATTATTAAATATATTATATACTATTGTTAAATAATATTATTTAAAAGCAGCAGTGCATAAATTATTCGCGACTAGAGGTCAAAAAAGTGTGGATAATTGGTTAAAATAAGTAGGAAAATGGATAGTAGGGAACATAACCCGTATCGTCTTGGTGTTGTGTCAAAGCCTGGAAAAAGGATATTAGCAGCGTGGAATGACTTAACAGTAACACAGAAGATATGTTGTTGCTTAATTGGAGAGGTATAATAATAATGAGAAACATTTATTGCTCGGCTCTTATCCCATTATTCTCCTTACATCATCTCTCTCTAGTCATGCTATTTTATATCTAGATGGCGCGTAGGTGGAACAAATAAATTTGTGCGCGAAGTTTATATGGACATTACTACACTACACATACAAAAATACATTTTAAAAATATAAATTTGCCTTTGCTGTAATCAGCGGTTGCCTTTGCTATAATCAGCGGTTGAAGCAAAACTTCAGCTTATAAGTTTTACTTTTAAATTCATGTCGTCGACTAAAGCTGGAAAGTGCCTGAGTCGTATGCGAATTTACCAATACTACGTCTCACTATGGTCGAAAGACAAATTATAAATTATTAGTTGAATACAAATTAAACATTAGTTGAAATTAGTCATTTCAATTGTCTACTACAAATATCTTGTTATGGTTCGAAATTCTACACAAAAAACCTTTTTTATGCTTTTAATGCATTACGATTCCAATGTAATAATTTCATTAATAACTTTTGAATTTCCCTTTTACTTATAATAAATATAAGCTTGAAACGCGCGAAAATGTGAATGTGACTGCGTGTGTCAGCCTTAAGCCTCCGAAAATAGAAATTAGTCATTTTAATTGTCTACTACAAAGATCTTGTTATGATTCGAAATTCTACAAAAAAAGCATATATGGTCGTATATATTTGTAAAATTTTGAATCATAACAAAATCTTTGTAGAAGACCTAAAATTTCCAAAATTTCACTATAATTTTTCAACTCTTAATTTATGATTGGCTACCTATTACCAATCAAAAATAACCTAATCATATACGTAATATTTGTTACCGATTTTTCCGCTAAACGGTAGCACATTTCACACAGACTGATTTTCACGGCTAGTGAGTTAAATGTGAATTAAAGAGCAACCAAACTCTCGAGCTTAGAATGCTCGCTTATTTAAAAACCATTTCATTTGAATGATCTTTATCTTAAATTCTTTAAACCGCGTTTAAATTGATACTAAAATGTAAAATATAAAAATTTAATTTAAGATATAAGCAGAAATATATTATATCAAAAATAATTTCAGCTTTCAAAAATTAAATTAGGCCTTGTTAAGGCGCGTTTTCAATCAAGATATTTTTATCAAGAATCGAGCTTTTGCGACAGAGAAGCGGATATCTAAATGGATATATAAGCTTCTCCTGTAAAAGCGAAAGCAAAAATTAAAAGCCCTTGATTGAAAAACGGGGCTTTAATGAAAGCAAAACTTTGAAAAGTTGATTGAATAACGGGGCTAAATTTAATTAACGCTTGAAAGGAATCCCACTAAATAAAATTCAAACTCACGAGGTTTGAGTTAAATTTAAAACCACGTGATTAAAATAAACAATCGAGCTTCTATACTGAAAGAGGAGTTTGCATAAACTATTTTGGTGAATCAAATCGTTACTTATAAGCAAGTCTTTTAGAAGCGCGAAGCAACTATGGAGTAATAACACTGGAGATTTTTTTCAATAATATTTAATGGCGTTTAAATTCCAGTTTTCATTGCTCCATGGTTTCAATAACAATTTAATCTATCCGCCTTTCTTTCTATTGACTCTCACATACTGCGTTGTTTTAATTAGGCGGCCTCTTCTTATATTAGACTTCGAAATGATAATTGCTGTTCCTTTTATTTTAGGCATTTTCATTTTGTCCCTGCAGTCTTTCCCTATGTTAACTCTTTTCCATGAAACAAAATGTGGTCGAACGAGATTTTGTCCCGGGTTATGTCCCGCATTCACTTGAAATATAGGAATTTAAATTTGTCTTTTGGTTTTATTAAGCAATAATTCTAGATTTATTTTAAGGTATCTGTATATGAATCGAAGAAAAGTTTGGAAAGTTTTTTGGCTTGGTAATTTTAGTCGAAATGTTTTACCTATTTTTAAGGTTTTTTTTTATTTCATATATATTTCTTTTATTTCTGTCCATTTTTGGATTTGTAAGTATACAAAAACTTATCTTAAAAATGCGATGCCAGGTACAGTTTGTGCAGATAATATTAGTGAGTAGAATTTCCAAACATGCATTTAATTTCCCTCCCAAATGTTAGCCTATTTAGGAAAGCAGCAAATTCACATCGACCTTTGACTATTTATTAATCATTATCATTTAAACTGTTTGATGCATCATTTCAAAATGCGTGAAAATCCTGAGTTATTTTCGTAAAAATAATTATTTCTACAGGACAGGTAAGAATTCTTCCTTTCAGGGGAAAGTCAAGAGTATTGAGATATTTCCCGAAATTATGGAAAATAGGGTACTTTACAGACCAAATAACATTTTTAGGGGATTTTATGGATGTGGTGTTGATTATTTATATACGTTGTAACTTAATCCTAATCCTAACTGTAAATTAAACCTAAAGCTAACTGACTTAAACCTAAAACTAGCTGTAAATTAAACCTAAAGCTTACTGACTTAAACCTAAAACTAGCTGAAAATAAAGCTAAACTAAATCTATCCGTTAAAATGTAACTTAAAACTAACTTATATAAATTATATTCTTATGTCGCGAAAGGGGTGAAGCCCGGACCACGATGAAATTCTCTCTCTCACGCTAACTGGCACTCGTAAGAATATAATTTATATAAGTTAGATTTAAGTTGCATTTTAAGGGCTTGATTTAATTTAGCTTTAACTTACAGTTAGGTTTAGGTTTAAGTTACAATATATACAGGGTGGAACAATTGAAAAAACAATAGCTTCTATGGAGGGAAAATTTGGTTTCTTACCTAAAATAATGCGCAGAACCCAGTGGTATGACCCAAATTATTCTCGAAATTCCCGTTTCTATTTTAATAGGGCGTAAAGTGAAAAATTATTTTTTGGGGGTTACATATGTAGTCGGGCCATATACCCATCGATATTAATATCATTACGAAGCCCAGAAACAGGGCATCAATTAATATTTTGGGTAAGTTAGTGTTCTACATTTGCTGGACCAAATACTGATTTCTCCAATTTTAGGAAATTTCTACATTTAGGAACAGAAAAGTATTTATAAAATTTTTACAAGAGAATATCTTACACCGATATATACTTTTGTCCTTTATTCATCAAAATGTAAAGTTAATAACTCTAGCGATACCTACTAGGCATAGAATGGATTAAAAAGTTCTTTTGTCAAAACATGTATGCTCTACGCACAAAAGACAATGCATGCTACACGGGTGCGACAAATGTCCTGGAAAAGAAGAAGTTTCAAACTACCTTATGACATTGTGCCAATATCAATGCCCGAGTTAATGATGTACCGGATATCTGAAGACCAATTTGGATCAAGAGTTAAATTTGCGCCGAAAGAGTCTGTGAGTGAAAAGTTGATTTCGTTTCATGACGTCTCGATTGGGAAGTATGTTGCTGCAATGTACGATAAAATTTGGTACATCGCATTATACTGGAAACATTTAAAAAAGAAAATGACTTTTTAATGAATTTTATGAAAAAAGACAGGCTTAATAATCTGTCGTGGCCTCTCGTTGATGACATATGTCATGTGCCTCTTAACTCTATTTTATGCATAGTTTCAGATCCCACATTCAGTGCCATGGTTCTAGGGGAAAGAAACAGATTTTGAAATTATTCATTCATTAATGTAGAAAAATGAATAAAGGACAAAAATATATATTGTTGTAAGATATTCTCTTATAAAAATTTTCTAAATTCTTTTCTGCTCCTAAATGTAGTAATGTCGTAAAATTAGATAAATCAGTATTTGGTCGAGCAAATGTAGAACACCAACTTACCCCAAAATAATAGAATGCCCCGTTTCTGGGCTTCGTAATGATATTAATATAGTTGCATATGACCTTATCTACATCACTTTGCAGGGTTCCGAATATAACACACCAAAAACATATGATTTAGCTTTACGCGTTATTAAAGTGGAAAGGCTAAATTCAATAAATCAGTATTTGGTCCACCATATACATTAAAGTGGAAAGGCAAATTTTGAGACAATTTGGGCATTACCACTCGATTCTCCATATTCATTTACATAAGAAACAAAAATTTCATATAGCTATAATGATTAGATTGAAAGTTATTCAAATTAATAAAAGTGTTTTTTTCCTTGAAAGTGAAAATTTTGCAAAATTCAATGACTCATTGTTTGGTCCATCATATAACCGCACCTTACCCCAAATTACTTGTGGATCAATAGAATGCGCTGTTTCTTCGCTTCGTAATGATATTAATATCGATTAGATAAGTGACTACATCACTTTCCAGGGCTCTGAATGTAACCCCCCCCCCCCAAATATATATTTTTCACTTTACGCGTTAAGAATAATTAAGTTAAATAGAAACCGGAATTTTGAGAATAATTTGGGCCATACCACTGGGTGCTGCGCATTATTCTATGTAAGAAACCGAATTTTCATAACGCTACAATGATTAGATTGAAAGTTATTCAAAATGCTAAGGGAGACAAATTCGGTAAAATCGTAGGCCAAAAAAGAGGGGTACCTAGTAGTAAAACCGATGTACTTCAAAAAGTATGTTTTAAGCTCAAAATTACAAATATTAGTTTCAAACATAGACGAAAGTGTGTGTGAAATTTCATAAAAATCAGTTGACTCCGGGTGACATGCATGGGTGAGTTCACGTGGAATGACCCATAAATATACAGGGTGAAACCGAAAAAACCAATAGCTTCTGTTAAATTAATTATTACAATTTATTTAGTACTAATTAAAAAAAACTTTATTAATCTATTAACGTTTCAATTCATGTAATTTGTGTATATATCTTAAACCATTAATAGTTATTTTTTTGTTATTCACGTGCCCATTTAAAGTTTATAAAAACTAAAAATACCCTCCTTAGCTTACAAATTCATTTTACTAGCCTTGAGCTAGAAAAATTCCTAGCCTCGCTCATTTCTCAATTTACCTGAGAGAATCATACCTATGGCCATGTATTTTCGACACGGTGCCCGCATTTTCCCGCTAAAATTTGGTTCTTTGTAACAGCGGTCGACCCCTTTTTATAAAAATAAGATTTGCACATGGGATGGTTTCTCTCGGACTCTAGGAAGCCGAGCGAGGGTTCTCCCCCTTTTTTTGGCTTCAGTTCATAATTTGTAAGTTTTCAACCACCACGCATTGCTCTTAGCAACCGGCCTCTAATTTTTTGTTGAAACTAGTTCCCAACTCTTGACCATCGTCAATGTACTTTACTAAATATTCAAACTATTTCCAAATAAACAAGTTATTAAATTAGAGTATTAATTTAGTTAATTTCACTAACTCTATTAAACATTCCACACATCAAATCAAGTGGCCCGGACGCCTATAAGAAGTATTTCAGTCTACTTCGTCAACGCTCTACCACAACCGCCATTTGTTTAAACATCTTAACCCAATCGATATTTCGCAACAGCTTCTAAAGGATGGGTAAAATTTCCATTGAGCTGGCGTTGGTTGTTAAAGTACACATGCAACCTGTCTCAATTCGGGCCTCGTCTCGCGCCAACGCGTGATTTTCCTTTTCAAGAATCGAAAAAAATCCTGAATGTGCCGTCTTGGATGAGTATGTATTATACGTAGTATTTATACTCATCCAAGGTACCGTCACGGCGCGTGACGTCAGTTTTAGATTGAATTTACTCTCGGCATAGAAAATAACGCTATAAAGTCACTTTGTTTCGCGTTTCCTGGGAAAAGTTTAAACGAAAACGTTTCGCGCTATTTTTTATTAATATTAACTAGATCTTAAACTATAATATTATCCACATTTCAGGCTTTAAAAACAATATTGGCTGAAATACAGCCCAATATGTGTTTGAACTCGAAAGAGGCGCAAATGATGGTAATTATGATCAAAATGATTATATTTCATCGGAATTTGAATCATCCGATGATGATAGTGATACGCAGCGTGTCTCCAGAACTAGTCGTATAAATTGGGAAGTAGATTAGTATTCTTTTTGGATATAAACAGTCTTTTAAACCTAGTATTCTTTAGATAAATAGTAATTATTATAATATAAACTCATAAATAGGTGTTTGTGTGGGAAGTGTAGGCATTGGCCTACAGGAAAGATATAATATGTCATAAACTTAAAATTCTTAACTAAAAGGGTGTTTCGTAAAGTGTCAATTAACCCAATATTTGATGGTACAAGTTGACGATTCTTTACGAATTAGTAAAGAATTTTCAGTTTATGAATTATTCCGTTTATGACTTGTTATAGCTGTCCTTTAGGCATTGGCCTAGAGTTTCCTCAAACACATATGTATGAGTTTATATTATTATAATGCCTATTTATCTAAAGAATACTAGGATTAAAAGCCTTAGTTAATATCCAAAAAGAATACTAATCTACTTCCCAATTTATACGACTAGTTCTAGCTAGGTTCTAGAGACACGCTACGTATCAGGATCAGCATCGGACGATTCAACTTCCTATGAAATATAATCATTTTGATCAAAATGACCATCATTTGCGCCTCTTTCGAGTTCAAACACGTATTGGGCTGTATTTCAACCAATATTGTTTTTAACACCTCAATTGTTGGATAATATTATAATTAAAGATCTGTGCCTAGTTAATTTTAATAAAAATACCGCGAAACGTTTTCGTTTCAACTTCTCACAGGAAACGCGAATCAAAACCTCTTTTTAGCGTTATTTTCTATGGCGAGAGTAAATTTGATCGTAAAACTGACGTCACGCGCGTACCGGCACATTCGTGATTTTTTCAATTCTTGAAAAAGAAAATCACGCGTTCGTACGAGACGAGGCCCGAATTGAGACAGAGGTTGCATGTGTACTTTAAGCTGGTTCATTTTCTTCAAACCCGAGCGCGTGAGTTTTGAAAAAATGAATTCGAATAGCACGGGCTCAATTGATGGAAATTCACATGGAATGGAATGACCCTTATACAACACCTATCCTAAATAGTAAGTACAAAATTCTTTTTCACGTCGACGTAGCTCTGTAGCGCGAGAAAATAATTCTAATCCAGACTTTTTTTTCAAGCAAACTTAGCTATGTTAATTAATTTATCTAGCCCTAATAATCTAATTTTATGGTTTTAATCAGTATGAAATGAAGATAGGCTGTAAAAACCTCCTTCAAAACTTATAATAATTTAAACTTTATAAAATATAAAATTATAAATTAACGTTAGTCAAAAAATGTATAAAATCAATTATGTGGCATTTAAAAAAAGCTTAAAACAAAACTTGGAAACAATAATTAAATAAAGAAAATGCAAAACGTGGAAAAGCGCGGGAAACCGCAAAGAGAGTGCTTGAAACGTAAAGCTAGGAATTTCCGTTCACGGCATAGCCCCTAAAATAACAAACAACACAGGAGGGTCAGGTGCGAGCCCGTCGTAAAGGCGCCGAGAGGCGAGCGCTCTCACAGGTATATTTATATATACCATTATCGCCTGGATATGGTGTCAAAGCCTGTTGTTCCGCGCAGTTTCCCAATTCGGGCTGCGCAACTGTTGCCTTTGCTATAATCAGCGGTTGAAGCAAAACTTCAGCTTATGTTTTACTTGTATAATCATGTCGACTAAAACCGGAAAGTACCCGAGACTCCGAGTCGTCCGCGAGTTTACCAATACTATGTCTCACTATGGTCGATGGGCTATTACTTTAAACCATGAATTTATTCATTATATTTATGAATATCTCACACTAACATCAGCGTTAGTTAGTGGTTCAGGGATGGGCGGTCCCTTTTCGCAGAGTTACAACTTACACGTTTCACCTAATCGATAAACCCAATCAGAATCGAAGCGTGAATAGCATGATTTGCCAGTTAAAATAGTACTATTTCGATTAAATGATAAAGAGATTATAAGTTACATAAATTAACATGTCGTATGCGCAGCCCAAATTGTGAAAATAAATTTTGAAACTTTTTCAAACGTTAAAACGGTCAATTGAGTGAAATCTTAAGTCACAATATAATTCATTACTCCTTTGTAACCTAAAAAAAACAGGAAGCCTCTCCCATCCCTGAATAAAAAACGCTAGCATCAAGGAGAGTTTGCGCTTAAGAATTTAGAGCTTTATTTAAGCGTATAACCTAGACAACGATACGTCATTATAGCGTCCCGTGTGACGTAGGAGCAACATATTATTTTTAGCCACCTCCTATTTTATTGAATTGCCTATTCTCTACTACAAATATCTTGTTTTGATTCGGAATTCTACAACCTTTTTAATGCTTTTAATATATTACGATTCCAACGTAATAATTTCATTAATTAATATCTTTTGAATTTCCCTTTTACTTATAATAAATATAAGCTTTAAATGCGCGTAAATGTGAATGTGGCTTAAACCTCCGAAAATAGAAATCATTTTAATTGTCTACTACAAAGATCTATCTTGTTATCATTCGACATATATATGTGTATATATGTATATGTATATATATATATGTGTATATATGTATATGTATATATAAATGTGTATATATATATGTATATATATATATGTGTATATATATATGTATATGTATATATATATATGTGTATATATATGTATATGTATATATATATGTGTATATATATATGTATTATACATATATGTATATAATGTCGAATGATAACAAGATAGATCTTTGTAGTAGACAATTAAAATGATTTCTATTTTCGGAGGTTTAAGCCACATTCACATTTTCGCGCATTTAAAGCTTATATTTATTATAAGTAAAAGGGAAATTCAAAAGATATTCATTAATGAAATTATTACGTTGGAATCGTAATATATTAAAAACATAAAAAAGGTTGTAGAATTTCGAATCATAACAAGATAACATGATCTTTGTAGAAGACCTAAAATTTCCAAAATTTAGTCGAAATGTTTTTCTTATTTTAATATGATTTTTTACTTCTGTTCATTTTCGGATTTGTAATTATACAAAAACTTAGGTGGGTTTTCAAAGAAACGGGTAGCGGCCAAACAACGAAAATTTCTCGTTCCCGTTTTCTGTTTTCATAAAAGCTACGTGGGTAACGTGACGATAGCCGCTCCCAGCAAATCGCCACGCGAAAGCTTGAGAGCGGCAGGCGCCGTTCGGACGAGCTCGCACCTGATCATAGCGTGGCATACTGTGTAATTGTTTGCTATTTTAGGGGCTAGGAAAGGAAACTCGGAAGCTCTCTTACAAATTCTGGGAATTTTGTGGTTTACCGCGCATTTCTACGTTTAACATTTTCTATTTTCTTTATTAATTTATTGAATTTTGGTTTACATTTAAATTTAATTTTTGGGTTTAATTTTAAGTGTAATATTTAACACGATAGATTTATTTGGATTAACGATAATTTATCGTTTTATATTTTAATATGTTTAAATTTTCGAGTTTTTGAAGGAGATTTTTACATCCTGTAAGAATATAATTTATAAGTTAGTTTCAACTTACATTTCAACTTTTAGATTTAATTTAGCTTTAATTTACAGTTAGGTTTTATTTTTAAGTTACAACATATACAGGGTGGAACAATTAAAAACAAAACAATAGCTTATATGGAGGGATCAAATTGCCATTGAGCGTGCTATTCGAATTCATTTTTTCAAAAATTAACCAGCTTAACAACCACCACCAGCACAATGGAAATTTTATCCATCCATAGAAGCTATTGCTTTTTTAATTGTTCCACCCTGTATATTTATACAACACCTAAATAGTAAATACACAATACGTCGACGTAGCGCGAGAAAATAATTCTAATCTTGACATTTTTATTTTTTCAAGCAAACTTAGCTAGACTTAATAATCTAAACATATGGTTTTAATCAGCATGAAATGAAGATAGGCTCAAATTGTAACTGTTATTTAACTGTGAATTAATGAGAAACCTTTTAATTAAAGGTTAATTTTAATTAAAGTCGTAACTGACTTTGCCATCCACGAAACCATGTAAACAAAATTACAAAATAAATAAATTATAATTATTATTATTATTAATTATAAATAAATTATAATTATTAATTTTAGTAATGCTTTTAGGTATATTTTAATCGTCCTAAGAAGAATTTCAAGCCTAATCTTGCTTATCAAAGTAAAGGAAGAAATAAAACCGATTAATAAAACAGTTTTTTTCAGGGGTATGAATTTTACCAAGGAACCTTTACTCCTTTTTTTATTTATTTTTCATTTAAAGGGCGAGCGACAGAATGGTTTGGGAACTTAATTGGCCAAGGTATTATCAGGGTTTTTAGAGTATAAAACCCTGGTATTATTAAGAGAATTATGACAGCTTATGTATATAAAACACTCCTGTAACATGTATATGCAGTAGAATCTCTTATACAGGGAATCTTCATGCTAAATTGTAATATTACAATTTATTTATTTGAGGTAAGGATTTATATAAATTTTCGATTTGCCATGTATTACAGATTTTTCAAACCGCGTGGTAATGGAAATTTAGCTATATAAACCTTTTTCGTAAGCCTAATTTTGTTTAGAACCGTCAAAGTAAAACTTAAGTGTCGTTAGCCATTAGATTAATAAAAGTGTTTATCTATGAAATATATAAAAACAACTGTTAAACTAACGTTACCGCTCATGCCACGAGGAGGCCACACTTTTTATGAGCGTCTTAGGAAAATATTTTAAATCCCTAAATCCCCTTCACCAGAGAAATAGGATTTTAAAACATATTCCCAGCATACGAGGGGCTAGTCACTAAACCTGTGTAATTTTTCCAGAAAATAATAATAAAAAAATTATCAATCAATAATCTAATTATCACAAAAAAAAATCACTAATCAGTGAGTAGCCCCAAGCTGCCCAATTATTTTCTTACTTTACCCAAACTAGAAATGACCGTTTCACCTTACTTCGGCCACTTTAAAGGACCGTTTCACCTTAATTCGGCCACTTTAAAGGACCGTTTCACCTTACTTCGGCCACTTTAAAGGACGTTTCACCTTACTTCGGCCACTTTAAAGGACCGTTTCACCTTACTTCGGCCACTTTAAAGGACGTTTCACCTTACTTCGGCCACTTTAAAGGACCGTTTCACGTTACTTCGGCCACTTTAAAGGACCGTTTCACCTTACTTCGGCCACTTTAAAGGACGTTTCACCTTACTTCGGCCACTTTAAAGGACCGTTTCACCTTACTTCGGCCACTTTAAAGGACCGTTTCACCTTACTTCGGCCACTTTAAAGGACCGTTCACCTTACTTCGGCCACTTTAAAGGACCGTTTAATTGGGCCACTGCGAGTCCCATCCAACTCTATGGCAAGAAAAGACTTATGAATTGTTGAACTTCTGTCCTGCAAACACTGCAAAGGGCACGATCAGACATAATCTGTTCAGAACAGTCTCGGCAACAGAAAGCATGACCGCATGGGACTGGAACTACATTTATGGTTTCGGTAATACATATATTGCACCCCAATGGGTTTACAACAGGCAATGGAAGAACGGGGGGAACGGGAGCGTAAGGCGGTGTTGCAGGTCTTTCGTTTAAAAAACCATAGTCAAACGGAATGACAAAATCATTTTCCATCAACAGTTCAGGCAATTCATCATCAGTATCCATTTCATCTACTTGACCCACATTTTGCCCTAGCCCTTGGACATGGTTAGCATCTAAATCTGGACCCTGGTTTTCTGCAACTTCTTGACCCAGATCATTATTTCCCACCACTTCTTGGTTTTCATTTCCCACCCTCTGTCGAGCCCTTCTATTACTCAGCTTTTTGCATTGTTTCAAGGTATTTCTCACGTTCTCGTAGCTGGTAGTAGCGTTGGGATACCTTGGTTATAAAACATTTATAAGATTAGATTAAATGCGAGTCAGATTTTAGGCCAAGCTAAACCGTTACCGGTGGCGTTGCCGCGTTTCAATTATGGCGTTTTTCAATTGGGTACTACCAGTGCAATCAAGAATAGATCTAAACCATACATTAAATCTATTCTTGGTGCAATGAATTTTAGAGTCCCAAAGAAAACGCCATTTCCTTGAAACAAGCCTATACACCTTTCTCATGAAACAAAAAATACTACTATATACCTTCCACTCCGTTTTTCTTCTTCAAACAATGATTTTTGACTAATATTTTGTTTTTGCACCACTCGTTTCTTTAATCGCTGCATGAGCTTCAAGTTATCCAATTCCTCTAGATCCGGCCCGTGATTGTGGTTTTTAAGTATAGTAAAAACCCCTAATTCGCTAACTGCTGTGGCGCTGCAAGGTGAATTTTGCTGCCCCCTCGTGATCCTCCAACACTTTAAGTCTAACTTACCTTGTTGACAACCTCTATTTTTAGTATACGCAAAGTTACCATTTACATATAGAACAGATCCAGCTCTTCTTCCTTCTATCTGTTCCATCGCAATCGCATTAAAGATAATCTACCCTAACTGAAATCGAAAGAGAGACTGAGAGCAGAAGGACACATGGTTTTAAAGAAGAATTTCACAAATAGATGGTTCTATAAAGAATCATATACACTAATATAGAAACGGATAAAAGAGCCGTTAAAAAGCACCCATTTGTATTGCTAATGTTGCCTTTTTCCAAGGTTGGTTTAAAATATAAGATTTTCTATACTTTTTCCAACCTGGAAACTAACAAAAAGAGTCGTTAAATAGAACCCGTTTCTACGGCAGATGTTGCCTTTTGTCAAGGGTGGAACGTATATAGGGTTTATAGATTCAACTATTGGCACAACCCATTTTATTTTATTTTTCCTTTTTTTTTTAGAAAAACCAAACCATTTTATTGTCATTTCAAGGAATTGATGTTATTCCCCAGCATCCCCCTGTTATCATATCGTTTTTGCCATTTTGAATGGGAGGCTTTATCACTCAAAGGGTGAACTAGTGTCAAGAACGGTTTGTAAAATATTATAATATAAGCGATGCTATTCACGAAAAACGAATAATACATTTTAAAACTGGACATCGTTAGAAATATTTGAAGCTGCTTAGAGGGAGAATGAAACCTAGAAACGAGTGATTTTTTTATCGATTCCTTATCGTTTAAATAGGCCTAATCCACCGATAAAAAGTTTACTAAACAAATATTAAACTAGAAATAAAATTAAAACTTACCATCAATATAGGTTTAGCGGGATTCATGGAGATCCTGAATTAGCTCCGTGTAAGGTCTAGCGACCAATAAGCGAAGGTCCGACGTTCACGCGAGATCTCCACGAGACCATAGAGACTTTTAACATAGGGAGTGGAAAGTTGAGGCGAAGATGTAGCTCAAAACAACCGTTGTAAAAGGCCGGGTCGATTTCCGGTATAGCTTTCCTCTAACGCGGGGTGCTGTCATGTGACCGGAAGTTGGCCCGGCCAGTTATTAGCATTGGCAAAGGTTGCTTGGGGAGCTACATCTCGTTTTGCCTTGCCAAAGGCAGGAGTTTCTACTCCCTTTGTTAAAAGTCTCTATCACGAGACTAACAATCGCGTACGATTGATCGCTAGACCTTATCTATATTTTAATAAAATATAGGAGGCGTTGCTTATACGCGAGAAAATCAGGATCGCCATGAATCCCGCTAAGCCTATTTTTCCGGGTAAGTTTTAAATTTATTTCTAGTTTAATATTGGTTCGTAAATTTTTTCACTGGTGGATTAGGCCTATTTAAACAATAATCGATAGAAAATCACTTGTTGTTAAGTTGCATTCTCCCTTTAAGCTTTTTCCCCTATTTTCAGGGCCTAGATTTTTCAACTTATGCACGTGCCTACTGTTGGTGGGGCTGCTGAAATGGTTCTCTTTAGTACGAACAATACGAATCACGAAACTCCCTCCCAAGGTATAGTTCAATATATTTGTTACAATAAAGCGATCTTGGGGGAAAGGGATATAAGCATTAGATTACAACAATTTGAAGAATCTAGCCTTTTCATCTTGTATCAGTTGCTTATATGTCGATCTTAGCAATGGGTTATTGGGTTGGTTGCAGCCTTAAAACCATCACAATTTCCATGTGCAAACCTGGTTTTCATAGGCAGAAAAAACTTAAAAAAAAGTTTGAAAATATTTGGGAAAATTACAACAATAGGGCCAAGTTGATATTCAAGCAAGTAGGGGGTCAAACAGTTTAGTTTTTGTCAACTCATTTTATTTGGGTTACCCAACACCTGTACTGCTGCAGGTATTCCCTGACTACAAATGGGTTAATAGATAAGAAAATGAGTGAAACTGGTCCAAGGGGTGGTTAATCCACTTAGAGGTTGAGAAGGGGGTCGCCTACCAGATTCCAACTCCAGGCGTTGTCTTTCTGTACAAAAACGTCACGAGTGACGTCGACGCACAACTAACTGATAGGGACTCCTCCAATTTTATATATTTACCAATTCTATCGCTCTGCCCCAGAGCTCAGTCATAGTCTTTGGACTGCAAGAGCCTTTCTATGCTATTGGATTTAAAGTCTTTCTAGGCAATCGGATCTAACTTTTTTGATTTTACTACAGCGATGTTTTAAATTACAACACTGTATTAATTGCACAGGATTCGTTTCTATATTCTATTTAATAATATTTTCATAGCTCAATGGAAGTTATAGAAGGGGAGGAACATGGCAGCAGAGTCTATAAACAGGATGATTTTTAGTATTTAAAATCATCACAAAAGGGCGACACTATTTATTTGAAGTGCTATCGTTACAATGAAATAAACCAATGCAGATGCAGGGCTACTTTAGGGCCTGGCGCTGATCTATTACAGGTAAACTTGGAGAGACATAACCACGAACGACAGCCAGATGTGATTAAATGGATGAAATTCAAGCATGATGCCCGAGAACGAGCCGCAACTGGTCACGGGAGAGGGCTGCGAATTGGATTTGACATGGATCGTCGGGCACACAATATGACTGACATCACTTACCCCCAAATACGTGGTGCTTTACAGAGGGCAGCCAAGAGGGGCCAGCCCGATGAAGCTAACACCCTTGAAGCTGTGATTGATGCCCTCAACAATGACCTGAGAGCTCAATCTTATAAACTAACAAGCCAAGGTAAGGTTTTTTTAAAGGCTATTATTCCAGGTACTTTGGTTTTCGTCTCACATGATATGTCTACCAATTTGGAACTTCGATCGATGACTTCTATATTCGTCGATGGCACATTCAAAGTTCCAATGATGTTCAAGCAGCTGATAACCTTCCACTTCGATTCAGGACCTCCAAATCATTACGTAATTTTATTTACTATAATATAGTAATTTTTAGAAAGTTTTGTTTTGCCTTGCTCACCTTGTTTTTAAGGTCTCGAGCGAATTACGCCAAGAGCTCGATGCCTCCTACGGGTCGGGAAACTCGCGCGTGTGAGAGACCTTCCTTAAAGGGAGAATGCAACCTAATAACAAGTGATTTTTTGTCGGTTCCTTATTGTTTAAATATAAATAGCAGCCTAATCCACCAGTAGAAAAAATTATTAGGAATAAATTTAAAACTTACCATCAAAATAGGCGAAGCAGGATTCAAGGAGATCCTCGCGTATAGGGGTCTAGCTACCAATCGAACGTGATTGTAAGTCTTGTGGAGATCTCACATGAACGACTGGCCCTTGCTCATTGGTCGCTAGACCTTACACGGAGGCACTTCAGGATCTCCATGAATCCTGCTAAGCCTGTTTTCTGGGTAAGTTTTATATTTATTTATAGTTTAATATTGGTTTTGTAAACTTTTTATTGGTGGATTAGGCTCATTTAAACGATAAGGAATAGAAAATCACTTGCTATTAGGTTGTATTCTCCCTTTAAAAAAGGCCTATTGATAATATAAATAATATTTTGCAGGTTTTTCCTTTTGTGTTCGCGTTAATGATTACCAAACGAGCCGAGGCCTATTTGGAGCTTCTTCGCTACCTTAAAGGCCAGTACCCATTGTTTGACCCGAGCCTAATTATGACTGATTTTGAATTGGGATTGCAGTCTCAAGCTTTGCACCATATTTTCCCTCGAGCCAGATTTTCTGGTTGTTGGTTCCACTATGGCCAGGTATTAATAATCTTTTAAGACCTACACAATGAATTAAATTTTCATTAATTGCAATGATTTTACATCAAATAGGCTTTTTACCGCAGAGTTAGTGTTAATCCCTTGGCTCGAGTTTACCATCTGGATGTGATTCTAGGCAATCTCCTTCTGGATTCCCCTAAAAAAATCATAAAAATGATAATGGCATTGCCACTTCTTCCTGCTGATTGCATCAGGCAAGGGCTGATAGCAATAAGACACTGCATCGCGCCATTGCGTGGTGAAGAAGTGGTGGATGCAGAAATCATTGCCAGTCTCATTAGCTTAGCGGATTACGTCGAAAATTATTGGATTGGTATTGTTACTCCCGAAGTAATGTCTGTGTATGGAAGGAAAAAACGAACCAACAATGATGTCGAGTCATTCCATGCGCAGTTGAACAAAGATTTTTATGGGCCCCGTCCATCTGTTTGGAAATATATTGCAAATTTGCAGCTACTTGAGGATAAGGAATTGAGAGATTTAGCAAATGTCAGAGAAGGCAGACTGATAAGGACAGGGAAAAATGGAAGACACGTACAAAATAACAAGTGAGCTATAAAAACTGATTTATATATTCATTAGAGGTGTGCTCGAAAGCAGATCTTTAAAAATCTTAAAAGAAACTCTAAGCACACCCCTAATATCGTAATTAAACATAAGAATGCCGCAATTAAGCTATATCCAAAAAGAACTTCTCGTCAAAGTCGCCTGCTTATACATAGTTTTCAGTAAAGGGGCAAAAGAAAATTCCACCCCTCTTTCCCAGCTTTGCTTTCATTCCCAGGTTGCCAGGAGCTTGTGAGTGCAGTGCAGAACAGATCAGTTTCAAAACTGAACTCTAGTCTTTCCCTCTGCACTCACAAGTGGTTGGCAACATGGGGGGAACGGCACTTACCCCCTTTAGTGAAAACTATGTGTAAGATATAAATACCATGGAGGAAGGACACTACAAAGTCCTATGTAGTCGGTGTTGAAAAAAGGAAAAGGGCATAATTATGTTTAATTATGCTAATATTCACCGGGATTTTACTATGTTATAATTATATATATATATTTTTTACAATTTTAAAGTCAAATATTGCTTGCAACGAATGAGTTTAATCAGGATCACAACATTTTGAAATTTTTGAGACGTGTCAAGCATTGCATTGAGCCAGGTCCGCAACCAGTACTTGAAGAAGAGCCCGAATTACTTGATCCACCAAATATTTATTGGGTTGTCCCCCGTGACGCCCAAGATATAGCTCCCCCACTACCACCTGCTCTCCCCATTCTAGCTCACCCACTAGGGCACCAAGCTAGACCACCCCGACCAGCCGCCAGACGTAGAATACCACGAGCTAGACTAGCAAGACATAGACCTGTTGGTCTACCTGCCCAACTTCCATTTAGACTACCACCACCAGCTGCTAGACTACAAGCTGAACTTTTAGTTAGACAAAACCAACTTGCCGCTCCTCCAGTAATTCCACCAGCCGCTCCCCCAGTTATTCCACTAGCCGCTCCCCCAGTTATACCACCTGCCGCTGCCGCAGTTATACCACCAGCCGCTGCCGCAGTTATACCACCAGCCGCTCCCGCACTTATTCCACCAGCCAGGCAAGTTCGAAATGCACCACATGTAGTCTTAGTCCGGCGTGCACCACAAGACGTGCAAATCCCAGGACAAATGGTCGTCGCCGTAGCTCGGGCGGAAGGCCAGCTACGTTTGGTTAGAATTGATAGACCCCAGTAAAGTATGTAGGAGATTAGGTTATATAGATAGGCCAAACATTGCCTAAACGGTCCTTTAAAGTGGCCGAAGTAAGGTGAAACGGTCCTTTAAAGTGGCCGAAGTAAGGTGAAACGGTCCTTTAAAGTGGCCGAAGTAACGTGAAACGGTCCTTTAAAGTGGCCGAAGTAAGGTGAAACGGTCCTTTAAAGTGGCCGAAGTAACGTGAAACGGTCCTTTAAAGTGGCCGAAGTAATGTGAAACGGTCCTTTAAAGTGGCCGAAGTAAGGTGAAACGGTCCTTTAAAGTGGCCGAAGTAACGTGAAACGGTCCTTTAAAGTGGCCGAAGTAAGGTGAAACGGTCCTTTAAAGTGGCCGAAGTAAGGTGAAACGGTCCTTTAAAGTGGCCGAAGTAAGGTGAAACGGTCCTTTAAAGTGGCCGAAGTAAGGTGAAACGGTCCTTTAAAGTGGCCGAAGTAAGGTGAAACGGTCCTTTAAGGTGGCCGAAGTAAGGTGAAACGGTCCTTTAAAGTGGCCGAAGTAAGGTGAAACGGTCATTTCTAGTTTGGGTAAGGTAAGAAAATAATTAGGGCTGGGCGAGTACTCGATTGATTCGAGTAACTCGATCGAGTACCGAGTCGAGTACTCGACTCGGTACTCGATCGACCTCATTTTACTACTCGTTACGAGTATCGAGTATTGGTTTTACTACTCGACAAACTACTCGATAAGCATTCGCGATAAAAATTCGCGGAACCCATTAGAAACTCGGCAAGGCTAGTAAATAGAAATTAATATCGAATTCGTACACAAAAGAAAGTTAAGAAAATAATTGTAATAATTGTAATAATTGAAAATAATTGTAATAATAATAAAAACGCTCAGGCTGGCTCTTCGCCGCCTGCAGAGGTACAAAAGTCTAGAGAGGGGTTGTCATGTAGCACAGTTATATATTTTTTTTAAATTGATGGTGCGGACGACGTGATAGAGGCTATTTGAAAACAGCGCCTCTATCGCGTCGTCTGCTCCATCAATTTTTACTAAAAATTATAACTGCCACCTGACAACCCCTCTCTAGACTTTCTTATCTCTCCAGGCGGCGAAATGGAATTTCTTGGCGGGATAGGACCTGCCTGGACCCTGCAAGCGTTTTAGTTTGGATTTCTGTCTTCTGAAGTTTTAATACAAAGCCTGCAGGCAATGTAGCTTATATTCTTTTGGATTTTTACTTTTGGGTCGTAAGATGGGAAACTGGAACTTTGTTTGCAAACACTTATTATTTCTACATGAAAATATAAAAGTTCCTGAATCTAAACAGTGAAATTTTCTAACTTTTGTTCTGACTGATCTCTACTTCATGTAATGTGATATAACACAAAAAGCGTTAACAGTTGTAAAAGTTAAAAATATGATTTTCTTTATATTGTTATTGTTAATGTGGAATGGTTAAACCTAAGCTCACTCCTTAATTAGTTAATACTCGCGAGTAGTAGGCTTAAATACTCGCGAGTAGTAGGCTTAAATACTCGCGAGTAGTAGGCTTAAATACTCGCGAGTAGTAGGCTTAAATACTCGCGAGTAGTAGGCTTAAATACTCGCGAGTAGTAGGCTTAAATACTCGCGAGTACTCGAGTGCATGAAAATTAACCAAGGCCCAACTACTCGATACTCGACACAACATTTAATACTCGACTCGGTACTCGACAACGAAAATTTTTGGTACTCGATACTCGACTCGGTACCCTAAAAGTACTACTCGCCCAGCCCTAAAAATAATTGGGCAGCTTGGGGCTACTCACTGATTAGTGATTTTTTTTTTTGTGATAATTAGATTATTGATTGATTATTTTTTATTTTTAATTATTTTCTGGAAAAATTACACAGGTTTAGTGACTAGCCCCTCGTATGCTGGGAATATGTTTTAAAATCCTATTTCTCTGGTGAAGGGGATTTAGGGATTTAAAATATTTTCCTAAGACGCTCATAAAAAGTGTGGCCTCCTCGTGGCATGAGCGGTAACGTTAGTTTAACAGTTGTTTGTTTATATTTCATAGATAAACACTTTTATTAATCTAATGGCTAACGACACTTAAGTTTTACTTTGACGGCTCTAAACAAAATTAAGCTTACGAAAAAGGTTTATCTAGTTCAGGGGTGGCCAGCCTTTTCGTCTCAAGAGCCAAAGAAAATTCCAATTAGATCTCAGGCCGCAAGCTTCAATTAATTCAGAGAGAATTAATTCTCTCTGCTTAAATTTGCATTAGGGTAAAAAAAAAACATATTTTTATATTTCTACCTTTAATGAACAATAATTCCTATTACCTACCACGTAAACTTCGTGAAGAGAAGCAGACGATCCAAGGCAATTACAAGGGCAGGAGAAAAGCTTTACAAATTATTGAGTCCTCACAAGGTTACAATGCCGCTGTTCGCCGAAGAGAATGAGAACCTCATGAAATTCCCGTTATACTCAAAAATCGGAATTCAAATTTCCTTAATGTTTGGCGCGGGCCGCATAACCATTAAGCATAGATAGATGACGATCGCAGGCCACAATTTGAAACACGGCGGGCCGCGTGTTGGGCACCCCTGGTCTAGTTGAATTTCCATTACCACGCGGTTTGAAAAATCTGTAATACATGACAAATCGAAAATTTGTATAAATCCTTACTTCAAATAAATATATAAATAAATTATATTATTACTCAAGCGTTACTGATGTGAACAATTTAGCATGAAGGTTCTGTGTATAACCTACATTTTATTTTAGATTTTGGGACTGAATTTAAAAAATAATACACATTTATTATTAAACTTCCGCCTAGGACCAGCAATAATTGATTCTATTTAAACTTTGTATTTAAAAACCATGTATTAAGCATTACATTTAAAGAGAAAATATAGTGAAATGCAAATGATTCTTTTTCAATTATAATTTAACAGGGTTCATATAAATTAAGGAAAACTGCTTTCCCTGATAAATAATGCTAATGAAATTAAAATTTTAATAGGAAATGATGGTTTAAAGGTTAAAATGTGGCGGAATTTCTAAATGTCAGATTGAAATAATTATAAATATTGAGAATTAGATCCGACCGGCCATTCTAATGGTTTTAAAATTATCCTAATTCGTTTAAGCTCGGCTATGCATAGGCTCCAATATTGGCATGGTTGAACTTCTCCAAATAATTTATAAATTTTCATTGTTTCAAAATGAAATTCATTCCAAAAGGTCATTCTTAATTAATGTGTAAGATTATACATAATGTTTGGATGAATTTTAACTACGTACACCGCAAAAAAAAAAAAAAAAACAATCACCATATCGGTTTTTAAACCGATTAAAAACCAAAACGATAATTAAATCACCGTGAATCGTGTTCCTGAGTTATCAAATTTGGCGGTTTTCCAACGAACTACATAATCTACCAATGGGGTTACGATTTGAGTCACGAGATGAAAACAAGGAATATGATTGGTCTCCTTTGTTTCATGCTGCTTCGCTGCATGGGCTGACGCTGATCATGCTGATGAGCTGCTGAGCATTATTATTTGCGGCCCGACAGCGACAAGTTCCGACAATTTCAAGATTCAAGTTCAACTTGGTAATCGAAGATTCGCAGGTAAAGTAAATTCTCATCTACAAATTTACAATTTTAAGCATTAGATCATTCATGGATCAAATAAATGTGTAAGTTTATTTGAACGATGGATGATTCCACATTAAAAGCCCAAGCTTCAAGATAAAATAAAGTAGACTTGACCAAGGCCTAGTTCAACCAATCTTTCGATCGATAATCAAATAATCAATTATAATTTCCTTTTCGGGTGGTATTAACAGTTATCTGAAAATAATAAGTTAAGTTTAAAGCGACATTTCGAGTAAAATAATCGCGGCTAGAAATTAAAAATAAGCTTATTGACCATAATCCTAATTCCATGTAGCGTTTTACCATGGATGTATAAAGAACTAACGTTCATGGATATTGCACTCGTACCTTCTGTAAGGCATTTTCAGTAGATCGCGAGTTCGGGTAATATCGCTAGCGACGGCGGAAGTGGGGCTCTTTTTGGGAAATTTTTGCGAAACGGATTTCCTGTTTACAAATTGTCGTCTGCACGTTCTGCAGTTTTTCAATTTCAAATGTGACGTAATAGTCCTGGTCGATTTCCAAAACCGGAAGTCTAGAGAACCTCGCGAAAATTTTGGCGGGGAAAACTTTTTGTCACGTGATCGTCCGCCATCTTTTTGTAGTGTGAAAATAGCTACAGACTAACGCCTCCTATACTTTATCATATAGGAAGCGTTGGACTAACAACTTGAATTTGGTTTGTGGGAAATAAAATTAGAAATAGTCTGGCAACCTGTTACTACAAAAAGATGGCGGCGCGGCTATGAGACAAGGGCCCATTTCCGGCAAATCGACCAGGACCAGGCTGGGAAATAAGGCGGTTTTACTGGACAAAAGTCCAGTTTAAAAATTAGCTGGGCCAGTTTAAAAATTAAATGCTTGGGGGTCTACTGGCCACAAGGCCAGTTAATTAATTCCAAAATTTTGTTTTGTTTCTAAGCCTACTGTCATAGTCCTACGTCATAATGACAGTTTGTCAAGCTCATGAAAATTGTAACTGGCCAATGTCCAGTTTTTTAATTAAACTGCTTGGGCTCTACTGGCCACAAGTCCAGTTTAAAAATAATCCTTATTTCCCAGCCTGACCAGGACTATGGTACACTTCCTGTCTAACGACAAACATCGTTACTAGATGGCGCGTGAACATGGCGCATTCTGCTCACGCGTTTTTCTCGGAGTGCAATATCCATGAACGTTAGTTCTTTATACATCCATGGCGCCATTGACTTATTTTTTAAATACGAAGAGTGCTCGTGCTAGCGTTTAAATGTTTTGATATTGACAATTCTTTCACAAGACCCAAGCGTTGGATCTTCTAAAGTCATTAAGAGATCTACCAATAACTCTAGATGTTTTGACTGTAAGTTGTAACAATTGGTCTAAAATTAAATTTCCTTAAGCGAGTAACTTGTTTTTTCTATTATAGCGAAGCAGAATTAGGATATCCGTTAATGGTCTTCGTAAATCTTCCACTGACGAAGAAGTTATCTCCCTCTCAAAAGTTTTGATTAAACAGTGGAAAAAACTACTTTCCGGTAAGATTATAAACTTAAATTAGGTATTTGATTTTGCTTTTTAACGTTATATTTGCGTATATTAGGTTCGCCTGGTAATAAAGGCGATTCTGGAGGAGAAAATGGATACGACAAACGGTGGCTCTGGAGATGAGTCTACGACTGCTGGAAAAACTGGTAACCAAAATACCACACCATCTTCCTCAGCCTCAAAACCACCACCTCCACCCGTTCAACAGCTGAGGCAAACTTCGTTTCCAGCAGAAACATCTAATTCTGTCAGACTGAAATGTAGGGAGATGCTTGCTACCGCTTTAAAACAAGATAATTGTGGTAAATTATAAAATATCTAATATCCAAACCAATATGTTCATAATTTTAATCCGGTTCATTTTTTTTCTATAAAGATAAAGCTGACAGTGATCTAGCGGAAGAACTTGGTGCAAAAATTGAAGATAATATCCTTTTTTTTTTAATGCGTTATTTAAAAGTTTTGCTGCTGTGAAAATCCTTAACTTTTTTTCCTACGTATTTTTAAAGAATTTAAAGATACTAACATGAAGTACAAAAACAAAGTTCGCAGTCGTATATCCAACCTTAAAGATCCAAAGAATCCAAATTTAAAGTTCAATGTAATGTCGGGAGCTATTTTTTATGAGAAATTGGCTGTCATGACTTCAGAGGTAAATATTTTTTATAGTTTTATCATCGTAAGCCTTTGCAGGATGATATTTTCTAGCTTTTTCTTGCACGAAACAATTGCTATTTTGCTTTCGAAACTTAACATAGAAAGTATCGCGATCTTCCATAATGCATAGTTTTTGATAAAGGGCAAAAGAAAATTCCACCGCTCTTTCCCAGTTTTCCTTGCATTGAAGAGTTATCAGGAACATGGTGACAGCCTCACTTTAAAATTAGTTTTATTATTTTTACTAGCAAATCATGCCTATTTTGATGATAAGGAATCCAATCAAAATTCCTTACTGTTAGTTACCTTAAAATAAGCCTAAAGGAAAAATCAAAATCATAAATTTGTTGATAAAACAGTAATAAAAAAGTCTCTTCCTCCACTCTGTTTAATTAATCCCAAAATGAAGATGTAAAGTCAGCGTTTTAGCCTCCCAAATTAAATCGGCCACCATTTTGTTCCATTTAGAAAAGGGTATATCAGCCATTCCGAATATTTCTTTGGAAAAATCTTTATACATGATATGTTAGATGGCGCCACAGTCTATTGTTCTGGAAAGCATTTTTATTGGAAATAAGTGGCATATTACACACTATATCCTTCATGCTCCCTTTAGTTTCATTTTCAAGCTTAGTATTCTTTGCTAGTGAATTTGACCAATTAAAATATCTTGTCAAGTTTCATTCTCTCTTTAATCCTCATTAACTAGTTTTAAATTATTTTAAAATTTGTTGGAAATATTGTTAGCTAAAATGTTTAAATTTTGGTAGGAAATGGCCAGTGAAGAGATGAAACAGTTAAGACAGAAATTTACCAAAGAAGCCATAAACGACCACCAGATGACGCTGACAGGAGGAACCAAAACTAATCTTCTGAAGTGTGGAAAATGCAAGAAAAGCAATTGCACGTACAATCAGGTGTGTTGTAGTCGAATGACACGTATTTTAATTGAATTACGGAAATTAAATATTAAATTATTAATCAAAAGGTACAAACAAGGAGCGCAGATGAACCTATGACCACCTTTTGCTACTGTAACGAATGTGGACATCGATGGAAGGTAGGGTTTATACCAATTATATGTTTATTGTCTTTAGCCTTGGCTTCTGTCTCAAACCTCCAAAGCCTACTTTTATATAAGTTGAGACTATCTCTCAAATTTGGTGTTTTTTAATTTTGTGGCAATATATTAATGGGTAGAAGATAGATACTTGTTTTTTACACTCTTGCTTGAAAGTCTGGGAAAATACCATGAAAATTATGGAAGACTTGGCCAGTAACATGCATTAAAGCATGGATGTATAAAGAACTAATGTTCATGGATATTGCACTCGTACCTTCTGTAAGGCATTTTCAGTAGATCGCGAGTTCGGGTAATATCGTCCGCTAGCGACGGCGGAAGTGGGGCTCTTTTTGGGAAATTTTTGCGAATGGATTTCCTGTTTACAAATTGTCGTCTGCACGTTCTGCAGTTTTCCAATTTCAAATGTGATGTAATGGTACACTTCCTGTCTAACGACAAACATCGTTACTAGATGGCGCGTGAACATGGCGCATTCTGCTCACGCGTTTTTCTCGGAGTGCAATATCCATGAACGTTAGTTTTTTATACATCCATGGTTTTACCTAGCCAATTTTTTTTTTTTTTTTCATTTTTCTTATTTTTTGTCTTTTAATTTTTTGATTAATTTTTTTTTTTTTTTTTTTTTTTTTTTAAGGAAAAAATGAGGCAGGACCGAAATAAATTGAAAAAACGAAGGACCAAACGGGCTGGCTCAGCCAAAAAAAGAGGATCAAGACTGAGGAAAAACTTATATCTTCTCACCCCTGTGACCCCTCTACCATCTCGTATGTGTGACATTCAAATGTATTGTTACATATTAGATTTTAATGTTGATACGTACTTCATTATTCTACAGCGCTATCCCTTCCTTCTGCCACGACTGGGCAACCACAGTTCCCACCACCGGGAATGCTACTAAATTGTGTACGGCCACCCATGACTCCTTTCTTCCATACATCAGGTATATATTAACAATAGCTGATTAACATTATTTATATATATAAATAATCGGGCTGGGTCAGAAAAAAAAGGGGGGGGGGGGGCAAGATTGAGTGAACAGTCAAATTTAGCCACTCCTTTTCCACCTCATACTTGTGACTTAAAATTTTAATTTTTAGATATTATTAGGTTTTAATATTAGTACATATTTATTTTACAGCGCCATCCCTTGCGGCTGATACCACCAGGCAACCACACTTGCCACCATTTTCATTCAATTGTGTACGGCCACCAGACATCACGTATGTGTTAACAGAAATTAATAGTATTTATATATATCATGTGTTAAATTTCTTTATTAAATCAGAGAATTAAGATAGGAAGTGGAGGTGTCAAATGAGACTAAAATTAACTTACTAAAAGCTCAAAATGTATAGTTTCTCCCAATTTTCTAAAAGTTGTCCACTTAACACCTAGAATAAAACTCCTTTGGCTATATTTAAAAAACCTACTTCTATTTTTATAAATGACAAAAGAAAAATTATGGTGCTAAAATTTTCCGCCCGAAACCATTATTCAAAAAGTTACGCATGATTAATTAATAGTGTCGCGCCAAGGCTTGCCTTTATATTTTTCCATACTCAAACGCCACACCAGACTATCTTCGCTTTTACTGTTCGTTGCTTCTGAAAACTTTCCAGGACTCTTATTTCTGTTTCAATTGCAAAGAGACATGTTTTATTTGAAAATATTCTAAATTGGAAAAGATGAATAGAATAACTTATTGGGCTTTGGGCTATATTGAAAAGGAGAACCGATTAAAAACTCGAAACTTCAATAACAAAATTATCAAAGTGAACCTAATACAGTGACTTTTGCATGGAGAAAACAACGATTCAAGAAATTTTAAATATCTTTTATTAAAGAAGAATTATTAAAAATTTGTTTACGTAGAAACACTGACAATGAGAGAAACGTAGTTATGGCAATGAATTGGTAAAGATTTAATCTTTGAAAAAACCAACTTTACACCATGGGATTTTAGCATGGAAAATGTAAACTTTCAAATACGAGTAACTTTCTTAATAATGGTTTATAGTGGAAAATTTTGTCACCATAATTTTTCTCTCATTAATTATTAATCTATAAAAAAATAGCAGCAGAAGCTATTCTTAAAAACTTCCAAAAAGTATTTC
This sequence comes from Odiellus spinosus, assembly GCA_963920705.1. Taxonomy (NCBI): domain Eukaryota; kingdom Metazoa; phylum Arthropoda; class Arachnida; order Opiliones; family Phalangiidae; genus Odiellus; species Odiellus spinosus. Next base: position 788,632 of record CAWUCO010000001.1, read on the forward strand.
CCCATCGACCCTTTCGCATTGTTTTTTGTGTTAACTTTTTTCTTTACTTTATTTTGGATAGTTGATAATACTTCTCGACTGAATCAAAGGGCGAATGAAGCTAAAGATAGCGAGATACCTCAGTGTACTACCTTCAATAAGGATCATTTCAGAAAATGGGTAAAGCTCGACCCAACTGCTGAAATATCTTCTCTGTAAGTTACGCTGGTTTCTAATGTAAAGGTTTTCTTTAAAATATTTTTCCATACATTTTTTTTAGAGTATACTATGATCCAAGCTTCTTATCTGTTCGCGAAGCCAATTACGAGTTTAAAACAATTGAGTCTGGGGTCAAATGGGAGCAAAAAAAAAAATATTGTTTTGGAGTTTCTGTTCCCTTACCACGATTGACGTGTTGGTTTGGGCCATTAGGATATAGCTATGGGAAAGGAGTTTCACACCAAGCCAACGAGGAATGGTTTTTGCCAATTTCAAAGTTAAGAAAAAAAATTGAAGTTTATGTGGAAAAAAAATGCAACTTACCGAACTGCCGCTTCAACTCTGTGTTACTAAACTATTATCGAGATAGGAAAGATGGCGTTGCGTGGCATAGCGATGACGAAGAAACTTTGGGCGTTGCTCCCATAATAGCTTCTATTTCTCTAGGAGAAACAAGAAAATTTGAATTCAAGAATTATCACGTGAGAGATTTTTTAATCAAATGCTAATTTTATTTGATCCTTAGTTTATGTGAAATATTAATCCTGATAGGTAACTGATGCCAAATGGAGGGTGAACTTGGAAAATGGCAGTCCACTGATAATGTCAGGGAGAACGCAAGAGGACTGGAAGATAAGTTTATTCGATATTAAGCCAATACAAAATTTTCCTCCAGTGTTGCCAGCCACTTGTGAGCACATATGGAAACAGACATAGAGGTTAGCAGTTTAATTTTGGAACTTATCTATTCTGCCGTTCACAAGCTCCTGGCACCCTCCAAAGTCTGTAATAATGTTCAAACCGATATGAACTTAGTACATCAGTTTAGATATCGTGGTTTTACTGATATCAGTTATGATATTTACCAAAATCAATTGACGTATTCGAAATTTGCATACTTATAAACCAACTTCCAGGGGCTACAGCAATTTGGGTACAAATATTATGAAGAATTATCACAATAGGTGGGGCGCCTGCACCTCACTCTCTCCTATAACACCTATTAAGCCTAATAGGAGCAAGAGAGCGCTAATGGGGGGGCTACTGCTGAGTTTGTCTAGCTCGTCACAGCTTGGCCAATCAGAATAGGAACCTAGATAGCGTCACCTCTTAATAGATACGAGCACAAAGTTGTACCCCAATGGCCCTCTGCCCCTGAAGTTCCTCTTCAATTTCGAATTTGTCTATATGATCTAAAGACACGTTTGCGCTAAGTTTTGCAAGTTTGAGATTCAAAAGAATTGAAAACCCTCCAATCATTTCTCAAAATTGGTTTGGGAATGAATTTCAAACTGATTTGGCATATAATTTGAGAAGAAATTGGTTTGTTAATGGATGACGTTTAAGTAATTCCAGGGGATTTATATATCAGTTATGAATTAACTTGTGCCAAAATTATGGTTGATAGATGGCGCTCTTGAACTCATTTTTGGGCGTGTGTTATTATTGTACTGGTAAAAGGTTATGATTTTACACTGGCACTCTCTCATTCCTCTCTCAAGTTCACGCTAGAGACTTCGGAACCATTTCGAATGTTCTGACTTTTCAAGGAAACAGTACCATTTTTTGTTTAGGATCTATACTGCTGACCCCAAACTTTTACAATCTGACCTTTCCAAAATGGTTAAAAACGGTTTCAAACACGGCTAGAAAATCCCCAGTTCATTAGCAACCTATACAATACACGTGACGTACAGTATATATATTTGATCTCAGAACAGTGAAATTTTAAATTTTCGCCTCAAAAACTGACGACCTTGAAACCAAATTGTTCATTCTCATATTTGTTAAAAAATAACAAAATCAGCCTACACCGTTATAATTAACCTTTTTTTTTTTTTTTTTTTTATTTTTATTTTTTTTTTAATTCTTTTCAGCATCGCGTACCAGTGGAAATAGAACGCAGAAACCCACGCATAAATTTAACGTTCAGGAATGTTAATTGAATTGAAAATGAAAATAAATTTTTTTATGTTGTGAAAAAAAGTTTAATTGGAAGAGAAGTTTTTCAAAGTGGATCAGCCGCCCTTACACCCTCTTCAGACGAGGCGTAATTAGCCGTGGTTTAATCAGATTTAACCTAGGTGTACATAGCCTTCTCAGTTCAATAAACCTCAGTTAATCGTGATTAAACCACGGTTAAATCTGATTAAACCAGCTAGTTCCGCCTAGTAAGCATATTTCCACAAAACATGCTTAGTAGATAAACTATAAAGATGACCCCCCTAAAAAGCTACCAAGACGATACCGATATATATACATTTAATTATGTTCCCTACTATCCATTTTCCTACTTATTTTAACCAATTATCCACACTTTTTCGACCTCTAGTCGCGAATAATTTAGGCACTGCTGCTTTTAAATAATATTATTTCACTATTTTATATCATATATATAATAATATGGCTCGGGTTTATTCCTATGCTGGGCATTTTACCGCTTATGAAATTAAAAACCCCGCGAAACCTCAAGAAAAGTAAAAATAAAATAAAAATAAAACCGAATTTTCCAGCTCATGGCCTCCATCTACGGACGAAGAAATGTACTTCTATAAAATAAAAACAACTAATGACATGCTGCCATCTACAATATTTTAAGGTACGAATTTGAACAAATATGCTTCTGAAATTTTTAGAGATATATTTAGAGAAAATATGAGTGTAAGGGCGCGATTTTTAAATGTCTCATCAACATTACCCATGATAAATTACTATAGGAATAACGCTATCATCGGATTAAGATAGGATAATCATTTCCATTCTATGACACCATTTCCAGGCTATGACACCATTTCCAGGCTGACACCATTTCCAGGCTATGACATCATTTCCAGGCTATGACACCATTTCCAGGCTATGACACAATTTCCAGGCTATGACACCATTTCCAGGCTATGACACCATTTCCAGGCTATGACACCATTTCCAGGCTATGACACCATTTCCAGGCTTTGACACCATTTCCAGGCTTTGACACCATTTCCAGGCTTTGACACCATTTCCAGGCTTTGACACCATTTCCAGGCTTTGACACCATTTCCAGGCTTTGACACCATTTCCAGGCTATGACACCATTTCCAGGCTATGACACCATTTCCAGGCTTTGACACCATTTCCAGGCTATGACACCATTTCCAGGCTATGACACCATTTCCAGGCTATGACACCATTTTCTAAGCTAATCATACCAGAATCTTACTATTAAAACCATTTTTCCTACTATATTTTGGAGGAAACGAGCGTTGGAACAAATGAGTATTGGTAGTAACGGGCATTAGAAGTAACGAGCGTTGGAAGAAACGAAAATTGGAAGTAACGATAGTCACTCGAAAATCTTAGGCTAAGCCTTAGCCCGTTCAATCCGATTCCACGGTTAATCTCAATTCACTTTTATCGGGAACCCTATCTATTACTTTTGATTCTTATTGTAAAATTGTAAAATCGGTTACAATTTTTGGCGCCCGAACAGGGGCTCGACGTGGAGTTCCTTGAATAATAGTTAGTATCGATGTTAAAGACATTACACGTTTAACCTAACAATGGTTTTGTTTATCGCCAAGGGTTAGAGATTGTTTTCCTCTAAGGAGGTTTTTAGTCCTCAGAATGAGGTTATTGGATTCCTCTTTTTACTAAAATTATTATAATTCATAATATAACAATTATAAATTAATATTATAATATTATATTAACTATATAATACAACATGGCTCATCGATATCCTCCTGAAGATGAGGTACTGCCTCATGGTGATGATTATACTATTATGGGACCCGAACTAGCCAGGATGGGGATTGGTCATCCTTATCCACAACCTGATCTAGCGCGAACTAGATCTGGGCGTGTTTATCAACATCCACCCCATACCAGAACTGCGTTTGAATCATTTCATGAAGCTTTAAAAGAAACTAGTTTAGACAATAGACTAACTACGTCTACCCGTACCAGTTTCACACAAACTTTTGAACGTCCGTTAACGACAACAGTTCCCATAATAGATGATTTATTATTTAGTGATTTAAGTACGCCTATATTTCCACGACAATCCACACTCGATACGACAACTAGTTCCCAAACCACACAAACCGTTAGTAGAGCTCCGACATTAGGTACTATTGGTCGGACTTCAGCGATCGTAACTGAGATTTCAACTGGGATTCAAGCTAGTACTACTCAAACACAACCAGTACAGAGTTCAAATACACAATCAAATCCGTATCAACAACAATTAGATCAACAATTATTGTATATACGTCATTTAGAGGAAGTTATTCAGCGATTACAATTAGAATTGGTAGATATGAGAGCCTCAATGACCACGTCGAATCAAAATTCACAAACTATTCCCAAACAAGTAGATCCCCGCATTACCCAACAATCAAGAGTAGCTGATCCGTCAAGTCAACTACCCTCTAGGCATACAGGATCTCATCATTCTCTGAGACAAAGTCATAGATCTAAACCTCCTTCCTCACACGCAGGCGCTCGTGCTCAATCTTCCTCATCATCCCGAGAATCTGATCATGACACCCCTTCGATTCGTTTTCCTCGAAAGCCTATTTTTCCTCCAAGTACCTTAGTTTTTAAAGGGACTAGAACAGAACGACCACAGGAATTTATAAAATCTTATCGAGAATTTGTTAATTTTGCTCACCTTTCTACAAAGGAAGCGTTAGCGACCCTTCCTTTTGTTTTAAATGGAATAGCATTGGATTGGTATAGGGAGATGGAACCCTTTGTTAATTTAGGTCATTTTGAGCATTATTTAAAAGAAAAATTCAGTGATCCTGCGACTGAAACATATGAAGAAACACGTATTTATGAACGAATGCAAGTACCCTCTGAGGAGGTTGATACATTTATAAATGATGTTATCAAATTAAACAATAATTTAGAAGAGCCCTTTTAGGAAGAAAAACTCGTTAGAATATTCAAAACAAATCTACTTCCAGAATATAGATTTGCCTTAGCAAAAAGTGGCATCAGAGATTTACATAGTTTAAGAGAGTTATGTAGGGAGACAGAAATTGCCCTCAAACCTCCTCGTAGAAGGTCAGGTGATACACCAAATCCCTTCCACTCCCAATCATGGATCTCTCATCGAACCCAGCCTAGAACCAACTTTTCCTTGAGAAACTATCAACCATCTATGAGAACAAAAACGATTCCCACTAATACCGAGTCTAGACCAATCACATCTAAGTTCCAAGCTAGAACATTTAGCAACAAAAACCCTGTTTCTACCAAAAGTAGATTTAATAGATCTCTCCCTGGACAACCAGTTGAAGCCCCAAATGAATCGGTTTCACGTTCTTTTAGACTACAATCTAGTCGCATTCAAACAAATACTAGTAGCACAAGGCCTACTTTCACTAGTACTTCTTCTACCACCCAATCACAAGCTCGTCCTTCCTCCTCATATACGAGGTCACAACAAGGTCAAGCTAAATTAACTTCTGGTTTGCCTAAAAGCGAACTAACATGTTTCAATTGTACTGGGAAAGGTCATTTAGCTAACGAATGTCCAAGTCCTAAACAGGGAAACTACGAAGGGAGGAACGAAGCGAGGGAGTCGCAGCCTCCCACAACTACAAAACAATAAGCCCTCAATTAAGAACAAAGCCTACATTTTTAGGGTCAATAAGTTGTCAAACTAGACAGCGCCGTCAACCAGTACTAATACCACTAAATTTTGAACATGGTTCTTTTCAAGCACAATTAGATAATGGGGCAGAACTATCTATGATAAGTTTGGAACAGTGGAGAGCAATATGTCATGCTCGAAATGATCCCGACGCTCTTCCTCTTGACCAGGATGTTGAATGTATCATTTTGGGAGATAAACGCTAGATTTTTTCTAAAGGTTCCACTGTTTTAAACTTTGAAATTACATTCGACAACAATTTAACTCATAATTATACTCAGGAATTCTTAATAGTACCTACATTACTCAGTGACTTCATACTGGGTCTTGATTTTTTTGAAGACCACAACATGGATCGAAATATTGCATAATTAATGGTAATCGACTTCGTTTCCAGACAGACAAAGCTTTACCATTAATTCCTAATATGTAGGTTATTAATAACGTAGAAACGGTAGTAAACAACACTACACTCTTCCGATCAACGTTCAGATCTGAGACGTTTATTACTAAAATACCCAGATCTTTTTGCTGATAAAACTGGTCGCACGAGTTTAATTATGCATGAAATTAATACAGGAGAAGCGATTCCTATCCATTCTCGCTCCTATAGAGTTAGTCCTTCTAAGAAACAAATTATCGAAGAACACATAAGAACCATGCTCAAAGAAGGTGTCATAAAACCCTCCAATAGTCCTTGGGCTTCACCGATAGTTTTAGTTGAACAAAAAGGAGATAAAATTCGATTCTGCGTTGACTATCGTAAACTTAATAAAGTGACAATAAAAGATCCATATCCGATCCCTTATATAGATGAAATATTGTGAAAATTAGGATCTCCAAAGTATATAACAGCACTTGATCTTAAGTCAGGATACTGGCAGATAGAAGTTCATCCGAATAGTCAACCGAAAACTGCTTTTATCTCACATGCAGGAAAATTTGAGTTTAATATTCTCCCGTATGGGTTATGTAATTCCCCAAGTACCTTTCAAAAATTGAGGCCATTAAGAAGTTTCCTGTTCCCAACACCCTTAAAAAGGTCCAAAGATTCCTTGGTATGGCCGGATGGCACCACAGGTTTATACCCAATTTTTCTCAAATAGCTGCTCCCCTAAATCACCTTAAAAAGAAGGAGGTTAAATTCTTCTGGGGTGACGAACAACAACAAGCTTTCGAAAATATTATAAAAGCTATCTGTGAAGCTACTCCCTTAGCTTCATACCGTCCAGAATTACCGTGTATAGTCACCACAGACGCATGTGATGTAGGCTTAGGAGCACTTCTTAGTCAGAAACAAGATGGGGTAGAAAAACCTTTAGCTTATGCTAGTCGCGCACTGAGAAAAGCCGAATTACACTACAATACCACAGAAAAAGTGTGTTTAGCTGTTTTCTGGGCTGTCAATAAGTTTAGACCTTATCTAGAAAGTAAAAAATTCACCATCATAACAGATCATATGGCATTGAAATGGTTGTTTAACCTAAAAGAACCTAACTCTCGACTAATGAGATGGGCTTTATTCCTTCAATCATATGATTTCGAAATAGTTCACAAAAAAGGCGTGGAAAATGTAGTTGTTGACGCACTGTCACGAGCTCCTATACCATTACAAATCTCTAGAGTATCTACCAACCAAAGATCTTCCACCCTTGAACCTACTAATTCTAGTTTAGATTTATCTAGTGGATCTGTAGTTGATTCCTCTACGGAGGTTAGTTCATCCTTAATCGACGCTTTTGTTCCTGGTCCACATGCAAATTTTCATGTTTTTACTCGAGCCGATATACAACGAGCCCAACATGAAGATACGATTCTACGTCCAATTATAGACACGCTCAAGGATAAAAACCCACCATATAATCGCCTATATGAATTGACAAATGACATTTTATATTATCGTCCCGTTAGAGGATGTCCGAATCAGATATATCTACCACTTTCTCTTAGACTCGAAGCTATGAGATTGATACATGATCACCCTCTTTCAGCTCATAGAGGTCGAGATAAGACTTTAATTAAAGTTAAGAATAGGTTTTGGTGGCCTTCTATGAATAAGGATGTAGCTGATTACATTAGAGGATGTAGAATTTGTCAAGAATACAAATCAAGAAACAGACGTAAGCCTGGATTGATGATGTCTACAGAACTTTCCGCTCCATGGAGCATGATTGGAGTTGACATCATGGGTCCTTTGCCCCGTAGTCACAATGGCAACAATTATCTATTAGTATTTGTCGACTATATGACAAAATTTGTTGAATTGATCCCATTAAAGACAGTAACCGCAGATACTTGTGCGACAGCACTTACAAATTTAGTTTGTAGATGGGGCGCTCCAGTTAAAATCCTATCAGATCAAGGTTCCCAATTTACATCACAACTTTGGGCTGACACTTGTCGTCTCTTTAAAATTAAACTTGTTTTTATTACACCATAGCATCCACAGACAAATTTGACGGAGAGAATAAATAGAATTTTAGGCGAAACAATTTCTATGTATGTCGGTAGACACCACAGGCGATGGGATTTAAATTTACCACTTTTAACATTCGCAATAAATTCAGTACCCCACGACACAACAGGTAGATCACCGTTTTATCTAAATTATGGGAGAGAACCTCGAATTCCATGGGAATTGACCCAGAATATGAATTAGAAATACCTCAAAATATGGACCGTACAGAAACTATTAAAATTCTCCATGAACAACTTAAGTTATCAAAAGAATTAGCAGAGATTGCTCAAAAAAGACAAAAACTTTATTATGATCAGAAGAGAGATCCAATAGAATATAATATTGGAACCCTTGTCTGGAAGGAAACTTTTCCTTTGTCCCAGGCAGCATCAGGTTTTATGGCAAAGTTAAGTCCGAAATGGAAAGGACCTTACAAAATAGTGGATAAACAATCTCCTTTAGTATATGAGTTAGCAGACATAGAAACAGGCGAAAGTATAGGTATAACTCATATCTCTCAACTTAAACTATATTGGAACAATGATACAGTTTTCCTTGACGAAAGGCTTATTGTAGAGGATACAGATATACCAGCTACTGAGAATTCGACCGGCCAATCGAGTACTCATTTAACATCAACAGCTGAGGTCAGCGCGCAGACTTCATCTAATGTCCCCAATGCCCTTTCTAAGGAAATTCCTGATCACACAGGCTCTGAAATCCTAGGTCATCAGTCTGTCCAAATCCAAGATAATTATAATGAACTGAGATCCTTAAATGAAACAGGTACAATAGAAACCCCTCATAGTACCCGAAGTCCATCGTTAGTATCGCTTATCGATACTTCAGAACCTGGTTTTGAATTATTCTCAGACCCTCCCATCGTTATAAAGAACCTTTTAGACAAGGATGGATTAGAAAATTAAAGAAACGAAAAACAACCAGACCAGGCGGACCATTACTAGACGTGTATTACTATTCACCAGGTCCGAATTCTAAACGTTTACGTTCCCCCGCAGAAGTAACCCAATATCTTAAGGATAACGGTCCATCGAAATTACACACAAATCAATTTTACTTTAAAAGAAAACCTATATCTTCTCCTCCTTGGGAGGTTGTATTATGATAGTATAATCCTCGGATAACAAGTGGAAGGAGGAATACGATAAACTACTTCTAGATTCCTTCTCTATAGAAAACTACTTCTAGATTCCTTCTCTATAGAAACCTACTTCTAGATTCCTTCTCTATAGAAAATGAAAATAATCTCTAATACTTTTAAAACTTTTTGTATTAATTAATAATTAACCCATAGATGGCAAAAGCCTATGCATCCTCGTCTGAAGACGAATTGACGTTGCGACCCTCAGAAGAGGAATTAGAGACATTGATCAAACAGCCTTATACGGCAAAGATTACACAGTCAGTGAAGGACAAAACTATCAATATGGGACAACTGCAAGGGAGACAAGCGCATGTCGAGTTGGTATATAGAAGAGCTCCGTCCCTGAAACCACAGCATTTCAGTTCCTATCTTAACCACCCAGAACATGTTAAATTTGTCCATAACACATCAACAATCAGAAGCCATGACAAGGGATATTTCGATTTCGTAACGACCCCTAAACAATTGTGCGTGTCTCCAAAGTCAATAAAATCATGGAGTCAAACAGATGATTTCTTCCTAACACCTGCTATGATTATGGAAGAAGCCAACAGAGATCGTATCAAACGAATCACGCACTTGGAACATTTAAAAAATTTAAGATCTTCGCAAACCATCGTTTCTAACATCCCAATACCAGCTTCTCAAGCACCTTCTGCAAATTTGAATATCAGTAATAACAATCAGCTCACTGCCTATAATAGGTTTAAAGAACAAGCAATGAAGAATCGATCAAGTAATCAAAAATCAATCGCTGTCCAAGTGGATTTAGTTAACGAAGCTACCAGCAACGACCAATTACCTTCGGCGACCGTTGATAATCAATCAGAAGGCGCGCTCGTGCGCAGTGGCAATTTCTTGAGCCAATACGCATATGAATTCGGGAGACGATTAACAAGGAGAGAGGAAGGCTGCCTACTGCCTCTCTGGGACGACGGGCGACCCGTCGTAAAAACCCCTCCGACTGGCTACAAGTGTCACAACTGTGACACCTTCAATATGCATTATGACCGCCATTGCCCACATCGTCTCCACCCCCGCGGATATTCAGTACTCCCAGTAGAGCCTGTACACTATCCTGCTGGCAAGTGTGCCCTACAACGCGACTTTAACGTACCGTCTATTCTTCCATCTACATACGATGAATTATACCCGAAATACCCAACTCCAAAGAACTAAAGAAAAAGTAGACACCGCCGTCCATTAAAGTTCCTGAAACAATTTTTGTTATGGTCCTAAAGTATAAGAAAAAAAAAAATTTGTTAATTAATTCAGATGTTTTCGAGATATATAAATTTTTCTTTTGGAGGGGTGAATGCACCCGTTGGTGCATAGTGTTATACCTTTTTTTTGTTGATGAACGATCCCCTCGGTAGGGAGAACTGAACGCGAGGAAATTTTTTCGAGCGTGAGACGCCAACCCCACGTTACTAGTTTTAGATCTCCCTGGGTTCAGTTCTCCCTCGTGGATAGTTCGGTTCTAAAGGGTTCACGTATGAACGCACTGTCGCACTCGAACGTTACAACGAGTAGGAACTCGTTGGAATCAGACCCAATTTGGACACTCTCTCGTTTGTCCATCGCCTGGAGTAGTCAAGTTTTTTTTTGTCATTAGTTAAAGTTTAACTGTTATTAAAATTTTTGTATTGTTCCTGAAAAACAGGGTAAGATTCTTTTCTTTTCGTTAAATAAAACCATTGAGCAATACTAGCATTCTTCGTGATTTTTTTAGGCTAAGCCTTAGCCTGTTCAATCCGATTCCACGGTGAATCTCAATTCACTTTTATCGAGAACCCTATCTATTACTTTTGATTCTTATTGTAAAATTGTAAAATCGGTTACAACGTTACTAATATTTTTTTAAGTGGTTTAAAATTGAAACCTTGAAAGTTAGCCAAGCCATTCAAATTTGCTTGCGTAAAACTAAGGCAGCTGATGGTCAAACGTTTAACGCAGGGAGATTGAGAGTCGAAGGGGGTGTAGAAGCTATAATTAATCATGATGACGGATATCGGATTTTGGAGAGTATTCGTAACTCTCCAGCTTTTTGGCAAAGTAAATCCAGAGATCTTTTAGCTATGGCAAGACAACTTGGCATTCCGTCATTCTTTTTGACAGTAAGTGCGGCCGAAACGCGTTGGCCGGAGTTGCTCAACGCTTTGCTGGTTACTGCTGGTAAAAGTCGAATGACTGATGAGGAAATTCAAATTATGTCCTTTAAAGACAAAGCCAAGTTAATCCAAGAAGACCCAATTACTTGCGCACGATATTTTGACCACAGGTTTCGAGCTTTGTTGAAGTTCCTAAGAAGCAATGCAGCGCCCTTAGGGGCTGTGGTTGACTACTACTACAGGGTAGAGTTTCAACATCGAGGAAGCCCACATATCCACAGCTTAATTTGGGTGTCCGGTGCTCCAAAGCTGAAAGCGGATGGTACGAACGCCGATGAAGTTGCAGCTTTTACTGATAATTTTATATCTTGCGAAAAGTCCCAAGATGATAAGCTGGCTGGCCTGATTCCGCTTCAGACTCACAAACACACGAGAACGTGTAAGGTCAAGCAGGGTGAAACGACACTTTGCCGCTTCGGAATTCCATGGCCCCCAATGCCCAGGACGTACGTTCACGACCCGGACCTGAGAAACTGGACCGAGGTCTACGGGGAATATATTGAAAAAGAATCTAAAATAGTAGAAAAAGCAATCGCTGCTCTAACTCTTGAAGCGGCTCCGGAAACATTCGAGGAATTTCTCAATCCTCTTAAAATTACGGAACAGGTTTACATTGACTGTGTCTGTCTGAAACTAAAGAAAAAGACCATTCTTCTAAAGAGATCTCCTCGAGTGAACGCTTATAACAAAGACATTCTCAGATTATGGCGTGCAAATATGGATATTCCAATCGTCCTAGACGCATACCCTTGCATAATGTACATCATTGCGTACATTGGAAAATCACGAGGAATCTCTCAGATACTTCTAGAGGCCATGAAAGCCGCTAAGAAGGCTGGCTCCACTATTAAAGAAAGGCTAAAGATAATCGCCAACAAATTTCTGCTCAAGAAGCGGCTTATTTGTGCCTGCAGATCACGGTGTCCAAGGCTAGCCGAGCTACGGTATATATCAACTCTAATCAGCCGGAGAAACGAGTCCATATTCTTCGGCTGAAGTCACAGCTGCTTGAGCTACCGGAAGATAGCACGGACATATTCGCAGAGGGGTTGTTGAACCGTTATCCCTTCAGGCCAGATACGTTGGATTCAATTTGTCTAGCTGAGTTTGCGGCGTGGTACGAATTAAACAAGAAAAGAGGCAGAGGGGCACCCGTTTTAAACCTTAACGAGGATGAAGGGACTGATAATGAGGAAGAAGGTGAAGTTCCCCTCTGTTTGGCTAGTTCTGAAAGATTCCAAAGGTTTCGTACGAAAACGAACGATCATTCGATTTAGAAATTACAGTATCGAGAACAAATTATGCTGTATTTTCCGTGGCAAAATGAGACAACGGATATAATGGAAAAAAATTTCAAGGAAGTTTATGAGACAAATTTGGAGTTCATTTCGTTGAAGAGGCGTGAATTTGTGAATCAATCTGATGAAGCGGACTTTGAGCGCGCAAGAGCGGAATTCCTAGCGAACGAAGCTCAAATTGACGTTACTAATGTCCAACCGATATTGGAATATCAACACGCCAGAGATCGCGAATTCACGGTAGAAGATCCTGAATTTGCTAATCTGTCTTTACGAGATGGAGGTGTTGATATTGGACGAGAATTGCCCGATGGAACAACGCCCGATTACACAAAAGTGAATACTGTTCGATACGTAGAGGACAACGAGTATGCTCAAATGGTTCAGAATTTGAACAACAGACAAAAAGAAGTTTTTGGGTATATTCTTGGTCATTTCAAAACAAAAGTTAACCAGCCACTACGCCTTTTTGTTACTGGAGGAGCAGGAGTGGGAAAAAGCGTTTTGATCAATGCCGTATACGAGTGCATTACCAGGCATTTTCATAAACAGACAGGAGCTGTCAACTCAAACGTAATTGCTCTAAAGTGTGCTTACACGGGAAAAGCGGCTTTCAACATTGGAGGAACGACCCTCCATACCGCGTTCTCGCTTCCCGTAAGCCAATACCGGGGTCCCATGTCGAGAATGGAATCGGAAATATTGAACAAAATTAGGGTTGCCTGGAAGGACCTGAGGTTGATAATAATCGACGAAATTTCAATGGCTGGCGTGGGAATCCTCATGAAAGTTAATTCCCTATGCCAAGAAATCATGGGCTCCGAAAATACTTTCGGGGGACTTTCACTTTTGGTTGTGGGTGATTTTAACCAATTGAAACCAGTTGGCGACAGTTTCGCTTTTCAAGTTCATAAAGCTCGAGACAGCCCTTACTCCGGATTGCTTGGTAATAATCCGCTCTGGGAAGAGTTTTTAATTTTTTCCTTGACGGCTATAATGCGTCAAAAGGAAGATAAGGCCTTCGCCGTAGCTTTGAATCGTATGGCCGTTGGAAAGATGGAATTTGGTGACATTTCCTTAATTGACATGCAGCGGATTAGTGTGAAAGGAGAGCCTCCTCTCGACGCTGTGCATCTCTATGCGACGAATAAAGACGCGATAGATTTTAACTACCAGCGACTAGCCCAGATGGGAACCGAAAGTTGTATCTCTTTGGCTCTTGATAACGTCAAAGGGGATTTCCAAGGGCAACTGCGCCAAAATATATTGACGAGAGCAAAGCAACTGAAGCCAAATGCCACGTTTGGTTTAGCAAGAGAGATTCGTTTGCAAATCAGCGGTCGCTATATAGTGACCAATAACATAGACATCCAAGATGGAATTGTTAATGGCGCCACAGGCAGAATTCGCCAAATCGATTACGGGGTGCGTCCGAACGGGGATCGCGTACCGCTAAGAGTATGGATGGCATTTGACCACGAAATAGTGGGTAACGACATTAGATCGAAAAGTGCCCGCTTAATAGCTGCTGCAAAAGCCGATCCTTCGTGGACTCCGATTGATAAGACGGTGAAATCATTCAGTCTTCGGCACTCTAATAAAAACGTTGTTGTTTCTAGAAAACAATTTCCGTAGCAAATGGCGGAAGCTATAACTTTTAATAAGAGTCAAGGCGACACTTACAAATGCGTGGTCGTTCATATTATTACGAAGCGACGAATGGAACGGTCTTTGTTGTATGTCGCTTGTAGCAGAGCCACGTCAGCACAAGGGCTTTATATTGCGGGCGATTTTGTACCGCCTTTGCCTCCGTGCGCAGCTGACGCCGTAAAGTTGGAAACGGAGAGAATGCAAAGGGACGCGCTACTCTTAATACCAACCTTGCAATCTCGACCTGTTATGTTTTTTCATAATCCTGATTATTTACGAGGTCATTTGCGGGACGTAATTCATGATGATTTCATCACAAACGCAGACTTGCTTTTATTCGTGGAAGTAAGTAGTAAAGTACCCCGGAGCTAGAGCCCCTCCCAAGGTTCGAGAGAACTTGTTTTTGGCACCCCCAACTTGTTAGCAAAAAATTTTCCGCTCGCACCGAAGGCCTTTGGCACGCGGGAGGCTAAAACTAATTCAAGAGAACGAGCTGACGAGGGACAAAATTGAATTTGGTATTACCAATCGTTTGGCGGGAGATAATAAACATCTAGATCTGTTTCAAAAAATCCGTTAATTGACAAAAAATTACCTCGGTTTTTAAGCATTCGCACGGCAAATAATGTGGAAGTACGTATTCCTTCCATGTCTCCGTTAGCAACTGTATTCGAATTTAGAGAAAACGAATTTGTTAAAGATAATTTTCTAAGTCCTATACCATTGAGCAAGTACGCTCGAACGATAAGTTTGCAATATACAAATAATTACATTGATATCAGAATTCCGTCTCCGCTTGTTCAAAGAAGATTAGTGGCAGGCAATGTGTTCGATTCAAAAGTGCCCAAGAAAAATTCGCAGTCGGATTATATAGCAGATTCAAAACCTCAGGGTAAAACTACTTTAATTAACCCCCCTGAAATATCCGAGGTTGTAAAAATCGATACCCCTCCATCTATAAGCACAAAACCGTCGTTTAAAGAAACCACGCCCTTAAAGCCATCTATTCCCCCTATTCAACCTCTTACGAAAGAAGCGGATCAATCTGGTATCGAGTCCCCCGTAGTAGAGTCTGAACCTATACCGCTTGAAAAGGCCCCAGAAAATAAATCAGTACCTACATTGAGCCCGAAGATAACAACTTTACCCCCGCCAACTCCCACTTCGTACGAACACTGGGCAAATTACAGGGTTTTGATTAAACCGGGGAGCATATCCGCTGATTTAGACGAACGAGGACGCGTTATTAACGAGACCTTAGCCCAAAAAATTTGCGACGCGTTCAGTTTAACTATATTTAATCGAGTTCGGGGGGTAGTTTTTAAAGTAGAGTTTAATTACGCGAATGATCCTAGTTTTACCATGATGGCCCCTCCAGGTATCGAAATTCGCTTATCGCCTCAATTAAGTCAGCTCTTAAATATTCCGTACGCGTTTCATTCGAATATTACGGGCTATAATTTTATGGACCCCAAAACAGAAAAAATATATATTAAGGATAATGGTAATTATATCGATTACAGAATAAATCCGTTTGGTAACCCGGTTCTTTCGAACCAAAACGATTACGTTTACTATAGTTTTAATTTGGATCCTGAAATAGTTTTTAAAGGAAAAATGGATGAAAATAACGTTTATGTTCCCTTTAAAAAGAAAGTTTAAATTACGAGCCTTTGCGCGCTTATAATATAAAATTTGACATTATCAATCGTAATGAAGAAAAATACTTTCAAATTAGTCTCCCCCCGTACGTCGAGTGTTCAATTAGCGGCTCTCTCGCTGATATTTTAAATTTAGAGTTAAGCGGATATCAAAAAAATATATTAGTTAGTACTAGAAATTTACACGCTAATTATAAGAAATTTCAAGCGGATAAAAATAGTTCGATTAATTTTCGAGTTCACAATCATTTGTTTATCATGGGTGGTGACCATACGGAAACTTCTGTTCGACTGGATGGTAAAAATTATATGCCCATGTACAATCGTCAAAATAAAGAAATTATTCCATTTGGTTTGCATTTAAAAAATTTTAGCCGCTTTAAGAGAGCAAATAAAATTACGTCAACTAAGGGGATGTTCTTTTAATATTTTAAAAGTAAATGAAAACGATTTTCGACTCGCGGTAGAATTACCAGCGGGTATTCGTTTCAAAATGAGCGAATCTTTAGCCGATTTATTTAAATTTCCATCCGATGAATACGTTAGTCTTTATTACCAGGGGGGGTACTCTTGATCCGCTCGTGGTGAAGATTGACATTGAACCGAATAGTTTTCAATTTGTGTTTGAAATGAATCGTGATAAAGAGACCAATCAAAAAGTTTTTAAAAGAAAGGGGGGTGATTTATCATTTTATAGCGATCAACCCTTGTTCCAGCAAAACACCAAAGTTTATACTTGTGAAATTCCCCTCGGGACATACACGTCAATAGAAGATGTTTTTTCTGCTATGATTGAGGCCTTACCCGCAGAGGTTCACCAAAAAAGTATTCAGTTTTCGGTAAATAAAAATGGGACGGTCAAGGTTTCGTGCTATAAAAATATTTGGATTTGCTTTCATTACGTCTCACATCCCGACGATCATCTTGGGGGGTTAGGTGATATGTTAGGCTTTCGAATCGATCAAGACGCCGTTTACAAAGAAGTGACGAGCGAATATCCCTACGATTTACAAAGAGGCATTCACATTATGTATATTTATAGCGATATAATATTACCGCAATTAACGGGTGATACAGAAAGCATGTTGCTAAGAGCCCTCAAAATTGAAAATTCCAACCAAGAGAATATCGATCAAAATGAAGCTAATTTTTTAAACATTGATTATTATCCTTTACGTCTCGATTCAAATCGAATTATAGAAATTGAATTAAAAACGGATTTTAACGAACTAATTCCCTTTACAAATAAAGGTCGAACTCTAGTAAAGCTTCATTTCATAAAGAATCGTCATTATGAATAGATATCTAGAATATTATAGTTCTCAACAAAGAGGGGGCGGGATCCGCGGTTTTCATGGCGGTGTCTTCCAATCAGGTAGAGGTTTGGGTTCAATTTTTAGGTCTTTATTAAAATATGTCACGCCAATTTTAAAACCGTTAGCTTCAAATCTGGGTACTGAAGCGTTAAGCATGAGTCATAACATTCTTAAAGATATTCAAGGAGGAGTGGAGCCTAAACCCAGTTTAAAAAGAAACTCGCGAATTGCCGTAGCTAACTTAATAAATAAAGTGGTGGATAATTCCATTAGGCCTCAGAGTGGAAGTGGCAATAAAAGGAGACGCAAGGGTTTAAAATTAGGCTCTTACAAACGCTTTAAAAATCTACGAAAAAAACGCAAAAAACCTCGTCAAATTAGATCGGATTATTTAGATTGAAAAAAATGGCTCTTTACGAAGGAATGATGTCTAATTTAGATTTCTTTACTCGTCCCCTGCTAAATAGAAATAATATTTCCAATAAAACGACTCAGTATCACCCCATTTCTCCCGTCAACGAAAATACCGAACAAATAGAGTTTTTTATCGCTGGAAACCCCCTGTATCTTGATTTATCAAAACTACGCGTTAAAGTTAGGGGTCGTATTGTTCATACGGACGGTACCATCTTAGAACCAGACGAGAAAAAAGTGTCGTTAAGTAACATTCCTATAGCGAGTATTTTTAGCCAAGTTGAAGGATATCTCGGAACTAAACCAGTGCAATCTTCGAGTGCTCTTTATCCATACCAGGCCTACTTGGCTACTCATTTAAATTATGGGCCCGAGGCCAAAGAAAGTCAATTAACCGGTTGGGGGTATTACAGCGATTATCCCTCTAAACCAGAAGATGCTTTTGTAGCGGCTGATTCTATCAAAAACGGTATTAAAACTCGCGCTACTTTTGTCCACCAATCAAATGTTTTCGAATTTTTAGGCCCTTTATTTTTAGATATTACAAAACTTGATAAATTTTTAATTAACGATGTGGATGTCCGAATTAGATTACTTCGCGCCCCTAACGCTTTTTCTATTATTAGCACAGAAGCGAATAAACAATATAAAATTGAACTTGTCGAAGTTAGTTTATACGCCAAACACGTAGAAGTATTGGACCAAATTGTTTTGTCTCACGCGGCTATAATGAGAAAAACTCCCGCTATTTATCCTTTGACAAATGTCACGATGAAGAGTTTCGTCATCATGGCAAACTCAACGGATGTCGTGAGGGAAAACGTATTTTTAGGTTTAGTTCCCAATCGTGTTGTTATTGGTTTGGTAACGAATAAAAGCAAAAATGGTTCGCTCGATACAAATCCCTTTAATTTTAAGCATTTTACGTTAAATTTTCTTCAAATAACCGTCGGTACGCTAAATTTTCCTGACCAAGCTTTTACCCCAAATTTCAATACGAATAAATCTTTGAATTATACCCGTGAATACCAATCTTTGTTTGAGGGACTCGATATAGACTTGAACAATAGCGGCAATGGGATTCATACCAGCCATATCTTCATGGAAACTGTTTATACGCGTTGGATCTTACAAAAGAGCATCTCGCCTGTGTGAGCCACAGCTCCGTGACGCAAACAGGCAGCGTCCGCATCTCCATGAAATTTGAAAAACCCCTGCCAGAAAATGTTTGCGTTTTAATATACGCTGAATTTGAAAACACGATTCTTATTTCTCAAGAACGAGATATCATCTACACTCCGCAATAAAAACGCCGTCGTCTTTCAAAATTTAATTATTTAACGGTCAACATGGGTCCTGTGCACAACTTGTCCGAGAAGCTCGAAATTACGGTGGTAAATGCCTTAGAACCCGAAATAAACGTTCGACGAGTCGATACGCTGACGACATTGAATCTAAAAGAAGAGGCTTGGCTAGCTTTATTTCGATTTGCCGACGACATTACCGCTTTTCTGAAAAATAACTCTAGACGGTTTCATCTATGGCTTCCTATAAGCAACGAAAGGATAAAGCTGGAATGTTTCGTGAACTCATCTAATGATAGACTCGTGGACATTCGTTACTATGAACGGGACAATCAAGAAAATTATTTCATATTATTTTCCACCGCCAGGGGTTTTAGTCTGAAGCTGAAGGATTGGGAAAGACTTCTTATCTTAAAACCAGTTTTGGATCGTGAAATCAAAAGCAAGAAAGCCGCGCGACTTCATTTGAAAGAATTATTGGTTAATCATTTAACTAATATTATTTTTGATATGACTGATAATTGTCCAAATATCGATTGTAAAAAATCTCTAGCCCATACTCCAGAATGTAACGCGGGCGGAGGGAGCTGGGAAAATAGAGTAGAAATAACTCTATCTGAGGCTTTACCTTTAATCGATCGATCTGTTATATTAAATAAATTTCGCTTCGAATACGGATTTGAAGATGACGAAAATTTATTATTTAATTATATGAGTACCAATTTACAAGAACTAAAGAATGCCCTTGTTTTTGGCTATTAAAAAATGTATATTAACCGATGTTCTGAAAAAAAAAAATTCATTTTGGTCACGTTTTTCGTATTTTTTCCACTTATTTTTTGTGGACCTATTAAATATACTATGAAAAAAATATCGAAATTATCTGCCCCTATTAAAAAACGCTTAAAGGCGGTGTATTATAATATCGAACATCCCGCCTCGTACAGCAACGTAGAGATCTTAAATAAGGAATTTCCAGATATTTTTCGTAAAGTGATACTGGAATGGTTAGAAAGTCAAAAATCGTACACTAGGCATCGATTTCGAAGAAAACGTTTTAAAACTAATCAAATATTCGCCAATAGTCTTAATGAAACTTGGCAGTCGGATTTAATTGATTTACCTAAATTAAAAAAATACAATAAAAATGTGAGATTTATTTTAGTCGCCGTTGACATTTTAAGCCGCTACGCTTTCGCTAGACCTTTAAAAGATAAATCCAGTGTGGAAATTATTAAAGCGTTTCGAGATATCTTTCGATATCGCAAACCTTTAAAATTAATTACCGATATGGGAAAGAATATAATAATAACGCCTTTAAGAAATTCCTCAAAAAACATGGCGTCTCGCTTTATTTCGCTTTAGGCACTCATAAAGCGGCTATCGCCGAACGATTTATTCGAACCTTGAAGGGTCAAATTTATAAAATATTGACCCATACGGGGCAAAATAATTATATTCAATATTTACCGCAAATTTTGAGGGCGTACACCGCTCGAATTCACGGGACAACGCGTATAGCTCCGGATCAAGTCACGTTGCATAACGAAAATATTGTTTGGAACACGCTATACGGACGCGTTAAAAACATTTCTAAAAAATCGACGTCATTACAAAAAGGAGATCTGGTCCGTTTGTCTGTAGGTGAAAGGGCCTTTAGAAAGATTTATACTGGGACATTTACCCCCGAAATTTTTGTCATTGATCGAGTTATAAAACGCGATCCTCCGGTATACAATCTCAAAGATTTGAAAAACGAAGAAATTGCGGGTCCATTTTACACGAACGAGCTTCAACGAGTGCGTTTACCAGAAACTTGAGGAAAAACAAGATGGATACGCATCAGCTCATGGCTCTCATGCATTGCAATCCTAAAACTCGAAAATACTTTCTAGGGGTCTTTCCTAGGGACCAATTACCAAAGGCCCCTCATAGAGAAACTTATTGTTTTATTCTAAACACTGAAAATCACAATCAAGAAGGTCAACATTGGTTAGCGGTTTTCCGAAATAAAGAAAAATTAGAATTTTTTGATAGTTACGGTTTAGGACCAGATTTTTATAATTTATCTCTCGAGAAATATCATCCCAAAATATACTATAATACAAATCAAATACAACCAACTCGGGCGGAAACGTGCGGTTTGCATTGCGTCTACTTTTTAACGGCTCGCTGTAATAATATTAATTATAATGATATTATAAATAAAATGTATTATTCAAATTTAAAATTAAATGACATTTTAATTTTATTATTTTTATGTTTACATTTACAAATACATAATGGATTTTATTGTCAATAAAGAGATATAAAATCTTATTTAGTCTCTCCATTTTTGAGGTTTTCCAGTTCCCTTTTGCTATCGCAAAAATTGTTTGCTACGCGTTCGAGCGCGGGGGGAAACTGGTTCCAACCTCTCGACTCCTCTTCTCCTTTTCGTTTTTTTCCTTCTCGATGATTTACCATTTCGGGAGGTTTGATCAATGTCAGGTGTTTGGTCGTTTTTACTAGACTCGGCACTTAAAACTTCGGATATCGAATCGAGCGCCTCTTGTTTCGCCCGAAGAAAATTTCCCCGCTCCGGGGTAGGCGTGCCTCCCACGGCGCCTAAAAGCTCTTCGGGGGGTTCTTTAAATAAATCTTGATGCAATTGACGGGTAATTTTTGAGGCAGAATCTCTTATCAAATTAGAAACGTAATGCGGGCCGAGTTTTTGCTCCATTTCTTCTTTTGACAACGGGGTCGAATGCTCTTGATATAAAGGGGAAATCTTTGAACGCGACGTTCTCCCGCGGAATCCTTTCGTCATAGAATATCTCGGCGTAATAAATGGTTGCGGTGAAGCTTTTAAGGGTTGCAAACCGGGAGTTACAGGCGTGGTGGGTTGGGGCGGAAGTGTTAGGGCTGATAAATTACTAACTTAAAACTTCGGCTCGGATAGGCTATCGGCTGATTTTTAGATCTTTTCGAGCGACGTTTGCGCTTTAAAACCATGCTCGTGAATATAGTTCCAAAAAAACAATTGTTTTTTAATCACAATAAATTATCATAGGCGCTTCGTGAATTAAAATACGACTCCTTAGTCTTAAAAGGTCAGGTGTTTCTTGTTTATTGTCTATGAGTAAATAACTATAGGGATCTTGAGTCGCTAGTTTATATGCTTCTACTATTTTTTTCCCATGACCCGGGGCAATTTGTGATCCTAACAAAGAAATTCCTAATGAATCTCGGAGATTTTTAAAATAAATAATGTAACAAGTGTTTAAAGATATTAGCCGAGCTTGACTGCCTTTCGGAAATAAAGTTTGGCAAAGGATCATCACGCTAATATTAAAGTGATGTGATTTTACCGTCACTAAATTAGCGATAAAGGGGTTGTTAAAGATTTCATGAGCAAGGTCGTCCAAAACAATAAGCGAATTACGATTTTTTTCCCAAAATTCAAAGTTAGAATCGGGTAAACCCTGAATAAAAACAATATTGGGAAGTGTCTGGCGTAAAACATCAAAATTGGGTTGATAAGCTTGAAAACAATAAATTATTTTTTCGGGAGGGGGATATGTAATTAATGGTAATTGTTTTAAAAAATTAGAGACAAAAGTGCTTTTTCCTATAAAAATAAATAAAACACAGTTTTTTAATGCTAGATTATTATATATGTATATAATTTTATTAATAATAAAATACAGGCAAAAAAAGCATACCACACATAGAAGGCCCGCAAATTAAACTTCGAAATGGAGTAATAAATTTTAAAGTATTATTATTCATTATAACAAAAAATCCAACACCAAATATTAAAACCCGTCACTTTTCAGTTTCACAAACAATTTGCATGTTTATTAACCCGACACCAGTTTATATGCTATGTATTGACCGTCACCAATTGTATTTCCTTTTTTTAAATCTTGACCTCTTTTACACGCTAAAAATATTTGTTCAAATTTTTTAATTTTATGTTGAAAACGTAAGTGATCAATCCATTTATAATTTTTTCTATTTTCCGTGGGGATTTCATAAATTTGAATTACGTTAGAAAAATGCACGTGCCTGTTTCCATTCTTGGACATGATTGGCTATTTATAAAGGGTGGACATTTAATTTTTTCTTCAACAATAGTTTTTTCAGGAGCCCCGCTTATTATGGCTTCCGCATTCATCAAAACCGGTTTGAAGAGGTTGAAATGGTACGAGAGGGATGTTCGTAGTCTAATTTCGCTTTGTAACAATATCGCAGTTTGGACTATATTTTTCATGCTCTTTAAAGGGGATGTCTAAACATTCCCAACGATATAAAATAAGCCCGCATTGAAAACATTGACAAGCTTGGATTTTCGAGTCTAATAAAAAAAATCCTGCTTTAGCTAAAGCTTCAATCGGAACGCAACCTTTCCAACGCCCTTTAAAACTTTCTAGGCGGGTCAATTCGTGATTCATTTTTTTTCGCTTCCGTCCGCTTTGTAGCCGAAAGGCAAAGTGTCAAGATTATTTAAAATATATCGTTTATCATTTGTGCGTCTAAACTTTTTGGTCGGTTTGGTCGACTCTAGGGCCATCTGTATTTTATGTCTTTTTACGTTAAAGGGAATTTGGAGTGTTAATTCTTTTTGAAGATCCATGATTAATTCTTCGAAATTTTCTAGGCCAATAGCTTCGACATTTTCACGATTTAAAGTGATGCCTTTACATTTTTGTACAATTTTTTGAGATTCTTTTAATTTATAGACATAACTTTTTGGTCCCGTCGCCATAAATAAATCTATCGAATTGCCCTTTAATTCGTCGGCCCACGAGCCCACCGCAGTGCCAATAGAAGGTTCCCACGCCCCAGGGGTCGCGATATAAAGGCAATTATCTGTATCTCCATCTACGCAGGCCCTGCCCAATTTGAACAAAGTTTCGTTTAATCTAATACGCCCATAAGCGGAAACGAAACTAGCTACAATAGCATTACCGTAATTATACGAAGGCGCGTAATCGCTTTCGCTTTTGAGGCTTAACATCGCAATTTCGTCAGTTCCGGGTCGCAAATCGGCTATTTCCACGCTAGGGTCTCCTAAATATTTAATTAATTCTGCATATTTATTAATTAGTACTGTTTTAGTATGATTAGTACGCAACCCTACTCTCCCCCATAGCGCGTTTATATTTAATTTCCCAACGTGACGTAATCCAGGGTTATCAGTAATGTCAGAAATATTTAAATTTAATTTTTCACTTTGATTAATTTTTTCAACAATTTTTTTTTTCTGTGACAGCATCACTTGGAAATCCCGAATTCGCTATTTTAAGACCAATAAAGTCCGTCATGTACTGACTAAAGAAATTTTCTTGTTTGTGATAGTGATAAACTTCGTAAATATCTAAGATTTTGTAATTAGCATACTTTACGGCCCAATAGAGCTCGTTGCTCACCCAAACACCTTCTAAGGCTCTATCGTTCTCTCCGTGATTACAAACGTTTAACTGAAATTTAGCACACATTTTACACAGCGGGTAATATAATTTTCCATGCACTCGAACGGGTAAAACGGGGATATAAAGATTTTGGGGGGGCAGTACGCGCGCGTGGATAACCCCAAAGAACGCATCTGCTTCGTAATTAAAGTTAGAGGTAATAATACTAGGGTGTAATCCCGGAAAAACCTTATCGCGACAGATATGGGGGTAAAGCGAAATTATGTCTAAATATTTTATGGTTTGATGTGTTTGGAGAACGCTTTTTAATTTGAAAACGCTACAACGACCACCGTATAAAGCGCTGCGTCCATTAATACGGGGGCGTAATGTTAGACTTTTGCAAAAAGCTTTGGCTTCGGCGTTTTCCTTCAAAAAACGATAGAATTGACATTCTTTTACTGTAATATATTTATGGTTTGGAAGAGTTTCTCGAATAAAAATATCTCTATCCAAAGTGCGTTCGTGAAGATACTTATTGGTTGTTTTTAATAGCGAATTATAAGAATTTAAAGCCAAACAAAGCTCGCAACCGTGATAAAAACAGCCATCAAAATTAATAGCTAACGGTGGGTCGTTAGAGTAGCCGTCTAATCGGTATGGGCCAACTTGTTTTTCTCCTCCGTATAAAGCTGTTTGAAGTTTTACGCCTTCTTGTTCTTCAAACCAAGTTAAATATTTTAAACTAATTTGAGAATAGGCAAATCGATTGTTATAACCGTTAGGAGGAACAATTCCCATTGTATACGGTTTAAGATAATTGTTTAAAAAAATGGTGGTGAGACACCCGGCAATCGTTACGTTGGAAAAACTAAAAATATCAAAACCCGTAATTTTTAAATAAATGTCTCGAAAGGCTTAGTACCATTGGATCGAAATTCATTTGATCGACACAGGGTCCATTAGATCGAAATTCAATGGATCGACATGCAGAACCAAACGATCGACACTTACAAAAAGAAGATTCAAATGATCGACAGTTAAAAAAGATTGAGTGGAATAGATATGAAGTACCATTGGATCGACATGCAGAACCAAATGATCGAAAATATCAAATAAAATTCAAAAAGACTTGATACTGCATAGATTTAAAAATCGATTAGTTAATTTAAAACCTATCGATTTTTAAATCCATGCAATATTAAGTATTTTTAAAATTAATTTAATAACCTAACCCAACCTAACCTAACCCTACAAAACGCAATAATTTTATATATTAACCAAATAATTTCGATTATTTAACACACCATTTTCACGATGAGGATTCAAACTCAGTATCTTTTTACAATCCATGCTGGCTACCCTTTCGGGCAACGGGTCACGGCATCTCAATTAAAACGAGAGAGACTGTCGATCAAATATATTTCGATCAAATGGGGCTATTCCGTCGATCAAATGAGACACACTGTCGATCAGATTAATTTCTATCTATTGGTAAAAAACGAGAGAGACTGTCGATCAGATAAATTTCGATCCAAAGGACCCTTTGTCGATCGGATGAATTTCTATCTATTGGTAATATCCCGTCTCGGAAAACTACCATTCCTTCCCGTAACAATTTTACATCCTGGTTACAGTATTTTAAAACTTCTTCGTGAATGTTATATTCCTCTTTCTCACGACTCTCATCCCATTTTTCAAAATTTAAAAAATCTTGATCTTTCATTTTTTCCGGGCTAAAATAATGTTTCGGTGGCAGTGCCCCTTTATAATCTAAAGTTGAGTTATTGTAAAAAGAGTAAGGAAAATACCCTTTTACTACGTCATCATCAAGCCCAAACATTTGCGTAAAATTTCTTAAAGGTTCAGCGACGTAGGAATAACTGTCAACAAATCTTAACTGTAAATATTTTAATGAGATGAGTAAAATTTTGGAACCGTCATAAATTAATAAAGGCAACAAATTCCGTTCAATTAACTTCCTTATAATGAAGTAAAGGTCAAAGCTCTTTCCAAAATGTGAGAATAAAGAATAGCCATGGAAACGCGCCTTCTAGTCTTGCTTTTTCTCATTTTTTGAGAACCAACAATCACTTCCGTTGATAAAAAATAATCCAAAAACTTTTCAATGCATTCTTTTCCATAAAAAATCATTTTTTCGTAACTACCATTCTCTAATTCAGCTTCACTAATCAATAAAATCGGGACAAAAATATCGTTTTCTAAAATGGTTTCAGTATCGAAAAATATTAGCCGACTTTTTCGCGGGGGGTGCAAAGTGGCATGACGTAATACAATCGTTCGGGATGTTTAATCAGACAACGCTGACAACGGGGTAGACAGTCGTGATTTTCGCCTAGCAAATGTCCACATTTTAAACATCTCTTTTTTGACCCGCATGTTCCGTTAGAAACATGCGCTTCAAAACAAGCCCCTTGAGCAAAATAACAAAAACATTCCGCGCACCTTTCTAAATTGTTCATGGTATGATAAGCGGGTGCCTGACAACGAAAGCAAATATATTCAGTCGTGTTAGGGCATCTATGTTTCTTTTTTTGAAAATCTGTATGAAAAGTTTTTAAACAAGGATTACACGAACTTCGACCCCCCTTCATTGAATGAAGAGTTTTTGCAAAATGAATGTGAGACCCTACCTCTAATAGGTAAATATAACGAGGGGCGTCGGGACCTTCGTAAAAAATATTATATTGGTCTAAACCGTCTATTATAACAATTCGATAAAGGGGAAGTAAAAAATTTTGCATTTTGTTAATACTAAACATATTTACTGCTCCTTCATCTAGGCCCACTTTTTCGTGTAGCTCCTTGGCCATTTTTAATTGTATTTTTTTCCGTATTTAATTTTTTGAAATTCCTTTTTTTCAAATAATTCAGACTGTTTGATTTCATTAAAATAATATCGATCCGCGAGTAATTTTCCTTGTACAATACCTCGCCCGAAACAAAAAATATCCGTGTCATTGTCAATGAAAATAAAATTGGAATTTTTTTGAAGCCAGTCATTTAAATTAGCTAGAGTTCTGTTTTTAACAGAACGTTGATAACCTCCAATATTTTGGGGCAAATCTATAAAAATTGAATCAAATTTCCATTTATCGGTTTCTACAATTAAATCTTTAGAATTTGACTGTATTACCCGACTTAACGTTCGAATAATACGCCTGGGAGTGAGTTTGTCAATTTTAATTAAATTTATATTAACTGGCGTATTTAAACTTTCGGAATTTAAACTTAAACGTAAATGAGTAAAGTTTTCACGATCCAATAATATTTCACGAATTATTTCTGCTAAAATTCTTTTAAAGATTTTATTGAAATCTTTAACAGGAATTTTATTTAAGTCATAAAACTGAATTCGAACATCTATTTCTTTTGTCTTCCATTTATATGAGCGCTTATTTAATCGGCGTTGAATGTGATAGAAACGTTTAAGATTAGGGAAAGAAGAGGTATCAGAATCGCTAGCGGTAGAAGATGAAGAGTTTCTGAATTATCGGTCATTTTTGTGCGGGATTATTTTTTAAAATATTTCTAATTAAAGACAGTTTTTTTTCAATTCAAAAGATATTTTTTGTGTCAAAAAGATTTACTCGTTACATTCTTTGAAGCAATAATTTGAGTTTCTTTACTATTTTGAATTCTTTCGCAACATTTGTAAAAGGCGTTGACCAATTTTACACCATCTCGATCCGATTCATCAGCCACACTACAAAATTGATAATTGTAAATTAAAACCAAATTTTGCGAATTTAAAACCATTTAAAAAACCCTACATGTATTTTAATTTTTTATTGTCCGCTTTCCAGAGTTCGCCAATGGGACTGTTTCCAATGTCATCCATTTTATATAGATTATTTCTATATAAAACAGCCCATTCGTACGGGGTCTAGTTTCTGATTCGTATTAATTACCATTTCACCTTAAACCCACACTACTTTCTAGGCCAAGTGTTGAAACAGTAGAGCTTTCTTTTACTTTTTCAAGAAAAATATTGTCATCAGGTGCTATTAATTTTTCTAAATTTAAAAACGAAGTTATTTCTCGTTTTGAACTACTCAATTTATGAGAGGTACTGGGTCGATTGATGTCTGGCAATTCGTTTAAATTACATTCTGCTTCTTCTACTGTAATGTCGGGAGATGGCAAAGGGCTGGACAAATCCAGTATATCCTGGGATTCGAGTAATTGGCTCATATTCCGGCTATTTTTTCAAAGACCAAAAACTAATCGACCCTAAACTCCCAAAGACTGAAAATAAACTTTTACACGTTATGGTCTATCTTTATATAGACGAAAATTTCAAAAATAAATAAAAAATAGATATTTTTTGTTCTTCAAAAATTAAAATTTAATAATTTTTTAAGTCACGTACAAAGATAATTAGTTTTTTAATATGTATCAAAAATCCTTTTAAGATACGCCTATTTATAAAAATATTTTAATCTAGGCTAATTATCCCCTCTAGTTCAATTTTTACATAGATATAACCCATTTATTTCCATATATAAAGCTAAAAAATGTTAATTTTTAAAGTCTTAGTAACGATAAAAAATGGCTTTCTGTTTAAGTGTAAATTGTGATATTAAAAACACCGAGCCTTTTGAGACAATTTTGTCCTTAACCGCACTTAGTTTTCACATTTGTGATAAAAATGCTCTTTTTAACAAATTACCCGTAGAAAAGCGCGATAACGTTGTTAATATAATAGGTAAACGCATTTTTGATCAGTGTCATAAACTTTTAAAAGACTAACTACTTTTCGCTGTTCTACGTTTCAAATTCACACCAGCCATTATATACGTGGATGGACTTACTATAAAGCGGCCATTTTTGCTACCTTGTACGTTACTTCATGAATACCAGCTTTGTTATCAAAAAATAATGATATCCTTATTTAGATATCGGGAACTCAACATTTTTTGCAAAAACCCTACGCTTGAAATGAGAAAAATAAGAAGAAGAAAGATTAACTATCTTAATCGACAGGTTTGTAATTTCTTTAAACCTAAATTTATTTGAGATTATAATGTTATTTACTTTTAGATGAAGAAAATTAAAGCCCGATATTTAACTTTAAAACCAGAAATGGATCAATTTATTAATTTTAATTACACTTTATAACTTTTTATGGAATTTTGTAACTTTCCGTTTTTGTTTGTGAAACTATTCCTTTATAATAAATACATTCTTTTAAAAAATATTATTTTTGTATAATAATTAAATGTAATTATAGTGAATATTTTCAAAATTTGTATATTAATTCTATATGACTAGATAATATACCTTAAATATAATAATCACTACGTGTATAATTTTAATATTTTTATATTAGAATAAAAAATTTAAAACTGGACGGCATTGAAGAAAATAACGTTCTATATTTTTCACGTCATTAATATACATATGTAGATAACCACTTTTTTTATTAAGCCACCGAATATATAAATACGCAAAAAATAAGGTTCATTTTTTTCACTATTGAATCTTGTTACCAAACCTAAAAGTATGGCTAATAAAAATATTGCCGTCGTTCAGCCGTTTTATCCCGTTCTGAAATATTTAAAATTAAGTCCAGCCGATTTCACGCCAACTAGAGCTACGAATTGGTCGGCAGGCTTGGACTTTTACTCGCTGTATGACACAGTAATCCCCGTCAATGGACTTGTCAAAGTACACACGGGGATTGCACTTGAACTACCCCCTTACACCGTGGGGACGTTGCTAGGAACATCGTGTAAGTTTTACAATATTAAACTTAAAACTAACTTTTAAAATTATAGCTAAAATTTCAATTTTAGCGAAACTTTTGGAGGATATTTTTTTCTATCCAGGGATTATAGACTCGGACTTTCGTGGAGAATTGCAAATCATGCTAAGAACCAACTTAGAAACGGAATATACCATTAAAGCAGGTGAAAAGATAGCCCAACTAGTAATTACCCCAATATTAATCCCAGTTCTCTGCGAAGCCACGGTATGTTTTTTCTTAAAAATATTGAAACTTAATTTTACTAAAAAAACATTTTTCTGAGTTTGTTAGGAATTAAGTACAACCGTTATAGGCATTGGCGGTTTTGGCTCAAGTAATTAATGTATATTGACCGCTAAACAAATGATTAAATTTGATTTTACCTTTGATTTATTGTCTCGTGAATTGATGACTTATTGTTTTCATTACTTTTTAGCCACTTTAATCCATTATAAACTTTTGCATTTCCATAGCCGAATCTTTTTGCGCATTCCATGATGTAGTGAGCTTTAAAAAACAGAAAAAAATATCAATATTTATATAACCTTTTTTAACAAAGCTAATTAAAATACTTTTAGTCATCTTTTTTTAAATATAAACGAAAAACTGAATTTTTCCGTCAGAGCCAGCACTATTTTAATAAAATATAATAATTGAATATAAAATAACGAACAAAAATACATTTACGTACCTGAGAAAATAAAATATAAAATGGCGTCCTACCCCTCGTATCTGTTTTAAGAAATGTAGTCTTCTTAGACTTTTTTTTACTCTCTTACTAACGTCAAAGAAAATGTGAGCCTCACAAACCTTTTTTTCATTATTGGGCTAACATTTTGTATTTTTTCTTAATAAAGAGATAATAACACAACATTTTTTAATTCAAATATATTTTTATTTTCCAGATATTTTTTCATCACTATATTCTTCATCTGTGTCGTATTTTTTATAGTTGAAAATATAATCTTTAAGCCATTTTTTTATTTGTTTAGATTTACAATAATATTTACGGATCTACAAAAAAATTAAATATTAATATCTTATTTCTTAAACAGTATTTTCAATTACATACCTTTTCTTCTAATCTTAACACTTTACAGTCATAATCCGCAATTGAAATATACTGACCGTTAAAGAATTCGCGGTATCTAATATAAAGTGATTTTTTTTAGTTCAATTGCTAATTTGTTGAAAAAAAAATCGACATACTTTAGAGCAAAAATGACAATTTTGTACGAGATAAATTGATGGAACATTTCTTGGTTATGGAACTCCCATCCCATAAAGTTTAAAGCTTTATACGGACAATGGTGGTTCGTGTAATGGTAAGGATAAGGACAAACTGTTAAAGCTTTATCACCAAACGTGTTAACATTGCAACCCCATAATATGGCTTGAGGACGAAACAAATAATTGACAAATTCTCCCACATTTAATTTACCAAATTCAGGCGTTATGAAATGTGAGTAAGAAATAGACAATAACAGCTGGTAACACTCAATTAATACGGGTTGTGATAACTTGACTAATAGTCTTGTTTTCGTTTTCGGGGTGGAAATCGTCCGTATTGTGACTTGTTTGTAATACATAACATAAACTAAATACGGTCTAATTTTTTGTACCTTTGCAACTTATCTCAGTTGTGGTAGCAACATCTTTTTTCGGAAATAACTACTCACTTCCCACCTAAATCTAGTATAGATCTAACTAGTATCAACAGTCTATCACTTTATTCCATACAAGTAAACAACGCCCCCGTATCTTAAAACTTTTAAGTTTTACGTCATAGCTTATCACTTAAAACTAGTCAAAAAAGTCATCACCCCTGTCTGGTTCGAGGGATTTGAACTCTTCAGCTCGATGTTTCGAGTCTGGGAAGAGTGTTGGAATTTAGGCGGGCCGCGCTTGGCTATATCATCTTCCCTCCCAACTCCGGAATGAATTTCTCCGCAGAGTGTCGCTTCCTCCCTTCACAATTTTCCTGGTGACTGCAACGGCTAGAGTGTCTCAAATCTGCACAATCTTTCGGTACATTTAAACGGACCTTTCCTGATAGTATTAAGTTTCGGGGCGTTGTTTACTTTTATGGAATAAAGTCATAGACTTTTAGCTACTGATATTTCATTTCGTTTGAATGAAAAGTTGTTATCCGCATAAGTTTCTTACGGTTACCCCAAAAAATCCGTGAGGCTGTGTTTAAAAGTTATTTGATTATTATCGTGAATTGAAAATATTGTATTTTATAACGCTTTTTTGTCATGGAGAATCTGAAAATTATTATTTTACTCTTTTGGCCCTACTAACAGTTTTGTTCCAAGAAATCTTTAAAATTAAGCGACAGATAAATAATCCAGAAAAATACAAGGAAAAACTCCTTTCCCTTTATTGTTCGTGTGGCAATTCTATGCCGTCAATTAACCAATGGGGATGACGGAAGACGAGTTTGTTTTAGCACTTCGAATCTTGCGATAGAGTTTGCCGACAATAACAAAGACGCCAACGCAAGTTAGGATCAAAATAAACGAACTGAAAAATTGCTTCAGATCATTGTAGCCAATGTAAATTATTTCTTCAGATTCTTCCGCAATTCCATTTGCTCGCTCAAGTATGAATTTGTGGTGTAACAAACATTTTTCGTAAAAACCACTTTCGAAGATTCTTCTAATCCTGAATAAACGATTTGGAATCATTGTTAAAAACATACGCTAATCTTTAATATTAGAGTTATTGACCATGGTGAAATATAAACGAAATTAACTTCTTATTTAAAAGACCGATACTTCATGGTTTAGCAACCTAAAAACTTTAATTTTTGGGGAGCTTCCGAGCACACACGCTCCTTTCCAACCCTGCTAATACAACTAAAATTTTTTACAAAAAAACAATATACAGTTTTATTTTTACTGGCCAAACCCCGCGTCCAAACCATGGCGACTCACTTCCCTTTAGGTTTCCAGGTTCTTACGGTCGAGGAAATAAGGTATATCACCCCAACCCTTTACCTTGACGTTCCCAGCGTCCAAATTTAACATCCCCCGTTCATTTATATAAAGAGTCTCTTTAAAGGTTCGGCGAAACCAATTTTTTTCTTTGGTAACAACAGACGATTTATCCCACTCAATAGCGTGTCCGGTTTCAGAGTTCCACATTTGTTTAGCTAAACCATTGGATAAGTTCGCCTCCCTAACACACTTTTTACGTTTTCCTAGTCTAATGTTCAAACTTCGTTTCGTTTCGCCAATGTATTTTTGGCCACACTTACACCCCACTTCATAAACCACGCCCCCTCATGTCATTAAACTCCCTTTTTGGTTAAACTGCCTCTGAACTACTAAAGATCACATCTACTCCTAACGCCTTACATTGTCTATTGGTCTCCTCCGAGATACTCTTTACATACGGTAAGCTTAAACTGGTTAACCTCGTTCTCTCATTTAAACTGTTGGGCAACTTTACCTCGTTTAGAGCAAAGATATTATTCATCAACGACATTGGGTAATTACACGTAACAAGTTCTCTTTCAAAAATGGCCTTATTTTTCTTCCGGGAAATCTTCAGGTAAAGGTCCAAGAAAGGAATACCGTCTTCTAATTCTGCCTCGTAGGTAAATTTTAAACATCATCTAACGAATTCATTAAATCCAATATTTCATTGTTATCTAAATTCTATGGTTTAAGATTAAAATGTCATCCACGAAACGCCGCCATAACATTATTTTCGAATTTATGTTTTCTCTAGGATCATAAAAAATATTATCTTCTAAATTTTCCAAATATAATATAGTTTGTTGTTAAAATTTTTAGTTGTATTAGCAGGGTTGAAAAGGAGCGTGTGTGCTCGGAAGCTCCCCAAAAAATTAAAGTTTTGAGGCTGTTAAACCATGAAGTATCGGACTATTGGTCTTTTAAATAATAAGTTAATTTCATCTACGCTAATCTGTTATGAAATGTCGATAAATTAAGAAATTTCAAAAATCGCGAAATTTTGATTTTTTTACGATATCGAATCTATGGCAACCATTTGTTCTTCTTACCCTTGATTAAATATTTCTTCGAATTGGAAATTACGGACATAAGCGAATGCCAAGTAGATGGAAGTGATCCTCTGTTTGGGAATATGAACCACTAACTGTTTGAGGGAACTATGTCGTTGATCATGTAAGGCTTGAAAAAAATATTTTTCGCTCGTGATGAGAGCGAAATTGGAACTGTTAATAGCCCGGACTGCTTCCAAAAATAATTTTTTGATATTCTTCTTATATTTTTCCAATATTTTTTCCAAATAAACAATATCGGCGTTAATGGAATTCTATTCATTGGAAATGAATCAAATAAAATACTTAACGGCTAAAAAAACAGGTTAGAGCGTTTACAATAAAGATTAGGTATGTAGGTAGTATAGTACTTTCCTATATTAGCGATTCTAAAAACAGAGTTATCAAAAAAGCGTTCACGCGAAACAGCTTTATCATGAGAGCGGATTTTCAAATTAACGATTATCGTAATAGCAGGTATTCAAAATCACTGTATCATATCAGCGGATTCTCATATTTAAAACCACGGTATTGTCTCCTTGTGGAATTAACAGTATTTAAAAAAATTTTACCCGCAACAAGAATAGAAGATTATATTCTATTTTTAAGAAAAAAAACCCATAAAGATTTTACTTTTTAAAATTTTAGATCAAAGGGCTGTACTATAAATACGACAAGGATTTTGTATCCGAGCTATATTTTAAATACGGCCTGGCTATGGAACGGTACGGTTAGGTTAGGCGGGATTAGGTTAGGTTTAATTGGAGTTACCTCTTAGTGTCGAATAGATTAGTATCGAACGGTCCTAAGGTCGACCTCTTTTCGCTCTTGACCTAGCATCGAAAGTATTAGGGTCAAAACTGAATAAGGTCGAATATTTTTGCTACTTAATGACTACTGTCGAACAAAATTTCCTATAGACTACAAAGGAATATTGCAGAAAATACTGAACACAGAATAGAGTCGGACCGAAAATTTAATAGAATCGAACCGAAAATGGAACAGAATCGAATTGAAAGTGAATAATGCATAATACACCAATGTTTTGATGGTGTTATCCCATTGGATCAAATTGATAATATGAGAGATTTAAAGAATATATTAAGTTTTTTTAGAAACAAGCAGTTGGTTGCGTTAACACAAAGAAAATATGCATGACTTAACTAATTCATATGTCACTATACAAGATGGCTATGCGAAGTCTGGTTGGGTTGGGTTAGGTAGAGGCGGATGCACACAGATCTATTTTCACGCGTTTCACGCTCGTGCTCTCATAGAAATACCATTAGCTCGCGAACGTGAAACGCATGAAATTATTGGGTTCATCCTTTGAAATATATAAAATTGTATATTTATAGAATCAAGGATAATTCGTATGGAGTCATTTTCTAAGACCTTTCTGAATACAAACCTGTTTCGACACTAATACAACCATGGTTCGACATTAATTCAAACGCAGTTCGACACTAATCCAAGAGATTCCGACGTTATTCCCACTGTTGTTCAACGCTTACGTTCGGTACCATTCTTTTCGATTCTGTTCCTTTCGACTCTATTCCAGGAGCGAAAAAAGTTTTACGCTAATCCGATTCGACACTATTCTATTCGACGTTAATACTACTCCCAGTTATACCCTTGTCAGACGAGGCGTAACTAGCCGGTTTATTAAACCGAGGTATAATCACGATAAACCAAGGTTTATAGAACTGAGAAGGCTACGTAAAGCTCGGTTAAATTTGATTAAACCACGGCTAAGTTTGCCTCGTCGGAAGAGGGTATGAGGTGAGGCTGCGTTACTTTTCAAGATAAGAAATCTGTTTTCTTTTTAACGAATATACTTATTTATTGTTACTATGTTGTTTATGGCATACAACTGTTATGATACGTACTTATAGTATAATTATCGATGGATCTTTTACTTATGTTATATAGTTTTGCTATTTTGAAATTATCTTATTAATGGATTTTGATTATAAATATATCATAAAATTACATTAATTTATGATACATCGCTTAGAACCACCTTTTTACTAATTTTATATAACGCACCCTTAATATTATAAATAATTGGCGATTCGATATTTAATTACGTTATCTTTTTAAAGTATATAAATCTTGTCTCAAATTAATCTCTACTCCTTTGCTTACCCCGGGACTGTTATGTTTAGAGTCCAATCGGGGATTCAAACTGTCAAAGGACTGTCACTCCACCTCTCTGAGGGTTGTTGACAATGAACGGGTCTTAGTTCATGATGTAATTTTGATTATTATAACGCGGAATCGGATAACTTCTGATATTCATATTTTTTCAGATATTTTATTTTCGGATTAATTGTTTGTTAATAAACAAATACGAGTCGTAAATTCATATAAAATTAAGCCAATTGGATGTTGGGTTTATCCGAAGATAAAAGCTCGAAACTTTATCTATTAACGGATAACGACGTACAAGAAAATTTGCATTTCTTAGAATTTGTGGAAAGTAAAAGAAATATATGTTGAAGAAAATAAATAAAATAATAAAACTTCTTTAGAAGTGTTGAGTTATAAAGCTGACCGACGCGAAAAATTTAATGATAGGAGTGTCATGGAAACGCTCCCACAAACAATGCTAATAGACTTAGTTTCTCAATCTCGCAAAACGGTTTGTGGAGTTTCAAATGAAGTTTAATGATTAGAATCAAGTGCGAACCAGCTAAGAACTTGGGAGTATATACGTTAACGGATAGAAAAATGATTAAGGCGGTAGTGAAGGGTTATTTAGTACGATGAAAAAACACCAAATGGCGCTGATTTTCATAATAGCGGTCGCAGTTGTTTCTGGGGGTAAGAATAGTTTTAATTGATTTCCCAGTCTACCGAACTCTCTCTTACCTTTTTCCCCAGTATCCCGCCTCTCGCGGAAGCGGGTGGGCACGCTGTAGGCCAGACGGTGACCGGTCTTGGATACTAGACTCTATCGTGGCGACATCTTCGAGTTTACAAGTAAAAGACCTATATAATATGCATTTCTTATCGTAACTAGAGAAAAATGAAACTTAAATTTGTTAAATTATACCACGAACTACGTCCGACTTTTACGGTTCGTCGGAAGTAAAGTTTTAGCGATGATCAAATTTCGATTATTATTAAAGTTATTTTTTAACGCGATTCGCTAATCTCTCGCGTTATAATTACCAAAATTACATCATGAACTAAAGAAGATTTCAATTCAAATTTAAGTGAAATCCGCGAAATGATAATAGGTACGGAAAATGAACCTTTTTAGTGAGTTACCCATGCTTGATTCACTCTTGATAGCAAGCTCTTCAAGTTAGTTCGACCGTGTTTATGACTCCCGTGTAATTGACATTAAATTATCGGCTTGCTTACTTTCTAGGTCAAGAAGGCACACCTTTGTTCTAATAATAAAATGAATACATTGTTAGGTATACGATACAATAAACCACTCGGTCGACGATAGCCGGAGAATTCAAGCAGATCAAAAAGTGTTCAAAAGAAGTGAAGAAAATACGTAAGTTCAATTGTGATAATAATCAAAGGTGGCAATAAAGGTCACAGGCCAAACCCGCGGCCAAACCCATCCCTTCCTAGCAATGGCCAGCCTAAATTTGACTTGGGGCTATTAGAAGAACTGTTAGAGCTCGGAATTCGTATAACTGTTGTTAATTGAATAAGACCATCGTGAATGTTAATCAGATATTATCCGTTCGAGAAAAACATGTCCATTTCTTATTCGAGTTAACGGATACACGAATGCAACGGCAAACTTACAATTCGTACTCATTGTTATTCAGGAAATTGATACGAGTTATCTATTCGCCGATAAGAAACATTTGAAACCTTACTTCGAGTTTCTTCGCGGATTTTAACCCAAATTGAGATCTTGAAGCTAGAATAGTCGCAGTTTCTTTCGATTTAGATGAAAAAATCGAATTATTATATATTCATTCTACACGAATTTTGAGAAACGACGTATTTTTAGCTATACCCAACCCTAGTGGGGTCTAGGTACTGTATTCACTGCGGCGTTGGCTTTGGCGTTGTGCAAGAAGACGAAATACGTCATCGAAACTAAAAAACTTCCTCTCTTACCCACCAGACGTCACGACGTGATGTCCGATACAAAATTTAAAATATATACTTGTATTTAATATATATATATATGGTTTTTATCTAATTGGTCACTTTTTCAGAGACCGCGTAGGGCTCGATGCTGTAAACTTTACGATCGAGTGTCGGACGCTCTACCACGTTATCATAGGTTCTTAGCTAAACGTGAGAGTCAAATCCCTTATATCTTCAGAGGTATACAATACATACAGAAAACAATCGTCGTTATTAAGGGGCTGTCTCGAACGAGATAAAAAGGTAGCTTATGAATCTTCCGGTTCTAGTCTGTCAGTAATGAAAAACATATTTTTTCAGAACATGTTTTTCAAAACATGATCTGAAAAACTTGTTTTTCAAAACACGTTTTGAAAAAATGATCTTAAAACATGTTTTGTAAAACATGATCAGAAAAACATAATTTGAAAAACTTGATTTGAAAAACATGATTTGAGTTTGCTCATAAGCGGGGATATTTGAATGTACGTGAACTAACGAAGATTTCAATTCAGATTTAAGTGAAAATCACGAAGTTATAGCTTGATAAAATGGTAGGGCAAATGAGCCTTTTTGGTGAGTTACCCACGCTTGATCCACTCTTGATAGCAGGCTGTTAAAGTTATTTCTATATAGCGTGTTTGTATAATCAACAATTAATAATCGGCTCGCTAATTTTCTAGGTCAAGAATACACTTTTTTGTTCTCGTAATAAATTGAATACATTGTAAGGGTACGATTTCAATAAAGCACACGGTCGACGATAGCCGGAGAATTCAAGCCGATCAAAAGGTGATCAAACGAAATTGAAGAAGTATAATTGAGATAATAATCAAAGATGGTAATCAAGGTTACATGCCTGTCCGTCCCTTTCTAGCAATGGCCAGCCAAAAATTTTAAGTAGGACCGAAAACTGATTTGGGGCTATTAGTATGAAATGTTAGAGCTTTGAATTGCTATAACTTTTGTTAATTGAATAATACCATCGTGAATTTCAATTAGATATTATCCGTTCACGAAAAAATATTCGTTTCTTATTCGAGTTAACGTATACCCGAATGTAACGGCAGACTTGCAATTCGTACTCATTGTTAAATTGGAAATTGATACGAGTTATTCATTCGCAGATAAGAACAATTTGAAACTCGAGTTTCTTCTTGGGTTTTTAAACAAATTGAGATCTCGAAGATAGAATGTAGGAATTTAGTCGCTGTTCGTTTCAATTAAGATGAAACTTTAATTAATATATTTCATTCTACACTGATTTTCATCATCGCATTACATAATTGAATAAACACGTAATTTTTTTATTAATCGAGCTTCAAATTTTGGAATTTTATCATTCGACCGAATTTTCGGTCGAACGACATCCCGTTCGACCGAAATGTTTTTTTTAATAATAATGGATTGAATTTAAAATAAATCCCATTAGACCGAAAATGCCTATTTTTAGTTAGGTGAGGTTACATAAATAAAGCAGAATCAACGAAGAATATAATATTTCGCCACTCAGGATCTACTCTACTTCAGAGAATATTTTATTAAAAAAGGTATTTCGGTCGAATGGGAAAAAATACATTGCATTCGGCCCATTGGGATTCAGTCGAATGGTATACAAGCAGAATTCCGTCTCCGGTTAATTCGTTTCTATTTGAGACGCGTCTGTTTATGTAATTTGTGGTTTTTTATTAAAAACTATTTATCCGAGATTAAAATATCTGAAACGAGTTGGGAAATCATAATATTACCTCCTCGTCCTAAGTCTAATGCTAAGCGAGAAAACTAATAAATGCAAGTAGACGACGTTAATTTTTTTAATGTTTTGGTTAAAATAATGAAGACGTAGCATTGAGAAGTAGCACACTTCTTGCTTTATGGCTACTTTTGGCGCTATACAAGACATACTATTTTATTAAATTCCTATTCTTGCTGCAGGTAAAATTCATATTAGTTTTTAAAATTTTCACAACTTTAAAACGAATTTCAAATGAGTGCAGAGTTTCCTTGTGAAAATTTTAAAATCTAATAGAAGACGTACTATTTCATTAGGCATAATTGATACGAAAAAATTCGTATTAAATTAACTAGTCAAGTTCCCGCGGGTGACGTACGCCGCTACGTGACTTTAGTGTTATTTTCAGTCTCTACGCTTTTCTAACATTCTAAATTTTCGAGCCTCTAATCTTTGTTATTTTACAGATCGTTGAAGTTTATCTTAAGTTTTATTAAAATTATTCTAATCAAAATTTGATCAATAAAATAATGATTAAATTATTTTCAAACTATAGGACTAAATTAAAAGTAATGATAGAATCAGAAGCCGATGAAACCTTCCTTTGAAGTCTACTACTCTGATGTTCCATATAGCGCTCCTCTCTGTATGGGTAAAATTCCCAATTTTACGAGATCGGAGGAGTCCTACTTCATACCCCCTGTCTACGCAAAATAGGAAATTC
Source organism: Odiellus spinosus (assembly GCA_963920705.1). Classification (NCBI taxonomy): domain Eukaryota; kingdom Metazoa; phylum Arthropoda; class Arachnida; order Opiliones; family Phalangiidae; genus Odiellus; species Odiellus spinosus. Next base: position 829,670 of record CAWUCO010000001.1, read on the forward strand.
TCTCTCTCCACAAACGACGACGTTTTTTTGACGAACTCCAAGGCTGCTAGAGATATTCGCTCGACGAACTCCCGCTCCGAAAATATCTACCGTTAGGACGCGTACGAATCGCGCTTTTTGAAACTAACCCATACAGAGAGGGGTAGACAAGACCCGGGAGTAATAGACTTTAAAGGAGGGTTTCATCAGCTTCTGGTAGAATCAAATTAACTCTGGTTAAACAAATTGTTGTCAAAATGGATTATTCATTATTGATTGAAACCTAGAACTGAATTAGATTTAATGATGTGATTAAACAAATTATATAAAATGAGTTTAACCACCATTAAAGCTACTAAATCACAATTGAATTTCATCATATGTTTCTCATTAAAAATTATAACTAGTATTTATAGTATATGATAAATAAATATTATGCAAAAACGTACGTTTGCTTCTCACTTCTAAAAAAGTTCATTTATACCCATTGATGGTCGACCATAGCTGTAAAGGTAGAGAAATTAAAAATTCAAACCGTGAAGGGTCAGAAATTAAAAATTAACGGTTAAATAAATAAGAAAGCCACAGTCTAAGAAATTAGGAACTTATACTTTTAGATATTAATATGAATAAAAATTATATAACTTTCAATGGTTCGCAAAGTTCTTAAGTATAATATTTTGAGTTCTATTTGTTTAACGACACTTCTTGGGAAAACACTTCCAGAATATGAACGCTGGTCTCACACGCCCAATTCCGCTCGTTAAGAAGAAATGTTCCAATCTTAGTTTCACTCGGTTAATCTCTTTTCTTTTTGCCCGTGTAGTGATCGTTGCAGATATCATTAGTTTAATAAATATCCAACACGTATCTTGACCAGCTTATAAAATCGATCGTACGTACGTCTTTGGCGCGGACAGATTTAGTCAAGTATTTGAAGCTTTGGACGACCTTAAAAGACATCTCTTACAATAAACGTTTCTTTAATTCTGCTCAATATACATACTTGTCGTGGAAGGTTGTTTTCAACAACCAAAACTATACCTCCTATTTTGGGCGTTGAAACGTGGTAATACCTCTTCAGACGACGCGCGATAGCCAGTTTAGCGGTTTAATCAGATTTAACCGAGGTTTACATATCCTTCATAGTTCAAAAAACCTTGGTTAAATGGGATTAAACGTCGGTTATTTCTGATTCTTTTGAAGAGGGCATTAATCTGTTGAACGCCTATTAGACTGCAAAATATATTATTTTCTCCAGCGTCGCCATAATCGGTTGGTATATATACCTCTTGCCAATAAGTTCACCCTCTCTTGTTGTATATTTTAATTTTGAAGTCTCTTAAGAAGGCGTCAAGTACAGCCGGAAAAGGCATACATTTTTAATATGTCGATTTAATAGTATGATAAATCTAAAAATATAATCCATAAACTTTTGAAAAAATGATAATAAACTCACTCACGTTAAGCCTAAAAGAATTAATGGAATAGCGCTACTATACTCTCAGGGTTGTTTGCACGGACTACTTTCTTCACAATGAATTTTAACGTCGCGTATCCATTCGCTTCAGCTTTACTCATTTCGCTAACGTCGCGTGTAAACTTTAGCGTTCCCGACAGACCGACAGACTTTTTTTATCTATTTGGTTTTCAACGCAAATATTTGTTTCAAATTATTCCTTAATCGAACGAATATCTCGGATAATTTTTTAGAACTCTGAGGAGTTAATTTAATAATTTACTAAGTGAGAATCATTTCGATGTTTGCAACTTTGTTGTCTCATCGTCGTTAGAAACGAAGTTAAAGCCTTAGAGAACTTGTAATTGGTCGCCGCACGACGCGTCAGAGGAAATTGAATTCTAACTCAACCTCTTTTCAGGGCTTAAATCGAACTTGATCTATAAGTAGTTTCATATACGAAGAATTTCGACGTTACAACATGGAAATCTCTTATAATCGCAGCAATCCGTATTATTTTACTTACGCTTTTAGCGAGGTAAGTGTTTTAGGAAATTTTATTGACTAAATTCCCCCACGAAAGAGGTCGTCCTAAACGGCACATTTTGGTTTTCGTTATAAAAAGTAATAATCAAAAACGGCACAATTTTTCACGTCCCAAAAAAAACCTCTTTATTCGATATTTTTTGTACTCGTGCTGGAGGTCGGGAATGCTTTGAATTTTTCGACATCACGATTGGCCAAGATAAAATCGCCATCCCTTAAAGGGGTCCTTCGGAGCCTTGGCAGCCTCCCCTTTCTTTTCCCCAACCCCCTTCGTTTTTCGTACCCCCCCCCCCATCCAAATCTGCTTTCCGTTCAAAAATTTAAAAAAATATCTATTTTTTTGAGCGATTTTAGACAAACTTAGAAATTGAGTGAGTTGGTCTATGAACCCCTTCTCCTCCCATGTGGTCACGTGTGATAAGTTGCGCGCGCTTATTTTCGTGGATTGGGTTTGGAAGGGTAGGCAGGAAAGGCCGTAGGGCGAAAGCGGATGAATACAAACGGCGAAAGAGTCTCACAAACATAAGCGCTAAAAATCGGAAGCGGGAATTTGTACCAAGATCGCTTCGAAAAATGGGGCCGTAAAACGGGAGAAAGAAGTTTAACCCGCTAAGGCTCCGAAGGACCCCTTTAAGAGTAGCCTTCCGAAAAAAAATCTTGCTTGCACGCTAAGTGAGCGGAAAGTTCACAGTCTAACCTTAAAAATGAGGATCTAGAGTAAATCAATAATGTCTATATGAATTGGTGATTAAATATCAATCTCTACCGAGGGGCTAGTCACTCGAGGAATCAGGTGTACAAAACCAGGGAAATCGATTTCCTGATTTCCAGAAATAAGAGGAAATCACGGGCAATTAGTTAAAAATTCTGGAAAATTTGGAAATCACAAGAAAGCAGAGGATATCACTGGTAATCAAAAGAAATCAGAGGAAATGAAAGGGAAATCTAAAGAAATCAGGGGAAATCTAAAGAAATCAGGGGAAATCTAAAGAAATCAGGGGAAATCTAAAGAAATCAGAGGAAATCAAATGGAAATGAAAAATCATTTTGGGAGTCACAGGAAATCAAATGGAAATCATTTTGGGAATCACAGGAAATCAAATAGAAATCAGAAATCATTTTGGGAATCACAGGAAATCACCGGAATCAAATGGAAATCAAAGGAAATCAAATGGAAAACAAATGGAAATCAGAAATCATTTTGGGAATCACGGGAAATCAAATGAAAATCAGAAATCATTTTTTGAATCACAGGAAATCAAATGAAATCAGAAATTTTGGGAATCACTGGGAATCACGAGAAATCACCGGAATCAAAAGGAAATCCGAAATCATTTTGGGAATCACAGGAAATCAAAGGAAATCAAATGGAAATCAGAAATTTTGGGAATCACAGGAAATCAATGGGAATCACGAGAAATCACCGGAATCAAATAGAAATCAGAGATCATTTTGGGAATCACAGGAAATCAAATGGAAATCAGAAATTTTGGGAATCACAGGAAATCAATGGGAATCACGAGAAATCACCGGAATCAAATAGAAATCAGAGATCATTTTGGGAATCACAGGAAATCAAATGGAAATCAGAAATTTTGGGAATCACAGGAAATCAATGGGAATCACGAGAAATCACCGGAATCAAATGGAAATCAGAGATCATTTTGGGAATCACAGGAAATCAAATGGAAATCAGAAATTTTGGGAATCACAGGAAATCAATGGGAATCACGAGAAATCACCGGAATCAAATGGAAATCAGAGATCAATTTGGGAATCACAGGAAATCAAATGGAAATCAGAAATTTTGGGAATCACAGGAAATCAATGGGAATCACGAGAAATCACCGGAATCAAATAGAAATCAGAGATCATTTTGGGAATCACAGGAAATCAAATGGAAATCAGAAATTTTGGGAATCACAGGAAATCAATGGGAATCACGAGAAATCACCGGAATCAAATGGAAATCAGAGATCAATTTGGGAATCACAGGAAATCAAATGGAAATCAGAAATTTTGGGAATCACAGGAAATCAATGGGAATCACGAGAAATCACCGGAATCAAATGGAAATCAGAGATCAATTTGGGAATCACAGGAAATCAAATGGAAATCAGAAATTTTGGGAATCACAGGAAATCAATGGGAATCACGAGAAATCACCGGAATCAAATGGAAATCAGAGATCAATTTGGGAATCACAGGAAATCAAATGGAAATCAGAAATTTTGGGAATCACAGGAAATCAATGGGAATCACGAGAAATCACCGGAATCAAATGGAAATCAGAGATCAATTTGGGAATCACAGGAAATCAAATGGAAATCAGAAATTTTGGGAATCACAGGAAATCAATGGGAATCACGAGAAATCACCGGAATCAAATGGAAATCAGAGATCAATTTGGGAATCACAGGAAATCAAATGGAAATCAGAAATTTTGGGAATCACAGGAAATCAATGGGAATCACGAGAAATCACCGGAATCAAATGGAAATCAGAGATCAATTTGGGAATCACAGGAAATCAAATGGAAATCAGAAATTTTGGGAATCACAGGAAATCAATGGGAATCACGAGAAATCACCGGAATCAAATGGAAATCAGAGATCAATTTGGGAATCACAGGAAATCAAATGGAAATCAGAAATTTTGGGAATCACTAGAAATCCCTGGGAATCACGAGAAATCACCGGAATCAAATGGAAATCAATGGGAATCACGAGAAATCACCGGAATCAAATGGAAATCAATGGAAATCAAATTTATCAGAGGAAATCACCAATTTTTTTGGAAATCCAAGGAAATCAAATGGCAATCAGAGGAAATCACACACTTTTTTGGAAATCCAGGAATTCACTTGGTAATCACTGGAAATCACTTAAATATTTTTGAATCGGAAATCAGGTGTACAAAAATTTTAAAGTGAGTAGCCCCTCGATCCCTACTTATTTTTTAAAATGCTCGAGTTTTGCTTCTAGGATGTGCTTTAGATCCAAAAGCACCGTCATTACTACAACTTAATGACGTTGCTATTAAGTAGTTGGCCAATTATTAAAGTATGGATCTAAAGCACATCCAACTTAAGTATATTAAAAAATTAAGATTTAGAATGTTAAATAGGATAGGCGAAACGGAAATTGATGTCGGCGAGATAAATAAACGGGCACATCCTTCTGATTTCCTGAATTATGTTGTCTTGTTTTAAAGAATTATTTCGCCTTCCATGCCCATTTTTTGTCGATGCGATTCAATGTTATAAATTTAATCCCTAGCTCGGTCTAACCCGTCCCTCTTGTAATATTTTAGGTAAGGCTAGGTTAGTTAATCCCTCGTATTAGCCCATACCTCCAACTATTTAATCCCTCGAGCTACCTCGCCCATATGCTAATCTTTAAGGTAAGGTTAGGTTAGTTAATCCCTATAATTAGCCGATCCCTCCAACTAGTTAATCCTTAGCTCAGGATATTTGTAATATTTTAGGTTAGGTTAGGTTAGTTACTTCCTCGAATTAGCCCATCCTTCCAGCTAGTTAATCCCTCGGCCACCCATTACATCATGTTATCTTTAAGATAAGGTTAAATTAGGTTAATTAATCCCTGGAATATCCCATCCCTCCAACTAGGTAATCCCTAGCTCGGGCTAACAAGTGCCTCTTGTAATATTTTAGGTAAGATTTGGGTAGGTTAGTTAATCCCTTGAATTAGCGCCTCCCTCTTTTACTACTTTAGGTAAGGTTAGGTTAGTCAGCCTCTGTCATTCGAGATTGGTACCAGGGTCTCAATTACGAATAGATTGAAACCTCAATTAAACGCTATAATTTTTATTCAGCATTAGTAAAAATTTATCCGTTTTTCTGAAAATACATAATAACAATAAAATCTTCGAAGTAGTAGACTAAACCTACTAACTATAATTTTAAAGATATGAAATGCTCTTTCTCTAACAATTAATTTGTGTCCCTTCACGGGTTTGATTCGAGTTAGATAAAGAGCTTTTTTAAGGGTGCGAAGCAGCCTCTTTTTTGTATATTATTAAATATGTATATTATTATGTATATGTATATTTATACATATGGTAAAACACTCTAGATTTATCTTGCAAAAAACGTGACACTAATGCTTAATAGAAACCTTCCTAGGACCATGAATAAATGGTAAAAGTGTTTTGGGCAATCAGTAAACATCTCGTTGCGCAGTCGTAACACGCAATCGCCCCCTTGTTCATAACAACTATTTTAAAATTCATTGTCTTAATGACCATGAAAATAACAAGTTGGGAAACCAAAATATAACCTCCCCGACGTTAAGGTAACCTAACCTAACCTAAAGTAAAAGATGAAAAGAAGTGTAGAGTATTGGAAGAGTAGAAGAAACAACGTGAATTTCAATCACACTTCTCCATTTCCCATCTAGGTTACGGAGTATAAGTATTTTACCTTAACCTCAAGGATTCAGAGAATGCAAAAGAGTGTCCTGCGTTACCCATAAGTATATGCGGCAGGTAAAAACTAAAGAAAACGATTAGTAACGAATTTCAAAATTCATCAGCTTGAAAAAAAAATCCATAAAAATATTATATCATACGGTTATAGTTTTTTGTAACCTTGGGAAATAAGTAATAAGACGCAGGGTACATTTTGTTGGGTAGCCGCTGACTAAAAAAGTGCTAGACAATATATTTTTATAAAACAGTGTCGGCGAAAATTTTAAACTGCAAATCTGCTACATTTTCCCTATATATTGTATCGATCCGCCTCTACTTTGCCAATTGTGAACATTCTCATTGCGTAAGAATAAAAGATATAATGTATGCAAATTCTGATTTTGAAATCACGATTACCAATTATCGAGCTCTGGTATTTTACTTTCTCAGAAACTGACAATTTTCTTATTCGTGCGGAAACAATTATATTTTTCGCTAGAAACTCTCGCTATACGCGTTCACGTGACAAATTGCAAACATTGTCGATCCCCAATCTCTCTAATTCGTGTGCTAATTGTTAAGCCGACTGCACACAGACACATTTTTCGAGCGTTTCAAGCTCGTGCGCTCATTGAAGTACTATTCGCCTGTTTCAAGCTCGCGCACGAATTTGAAACGTGCGAAAAATGTGTCTGAGTGCATCCACCTCCGCCTTAAACTGCAAATCCATCGTTTCAAGGCTAGAAACCCTTGGGTGATTTTCTTCTTATAGGAGTCTATCTTAAATAATTGATTGTAAAAACTCAAATTGGGGTTCTAAGTCCCTTGAACATTAAATGGTAGCCAATATTGGTCTTCAATTATTGTTAGTACATGTACTCGGCCGGTTATTCTAGTTGCAGACCAGAAGTTTGTGGCCGCTTATTCAACTTGCGGATCTCAATTACCGTGTCGTGACTCGTCTATCTTATTAATCAATATCTCTTCATTATCTTCGGCTTATAATCAGGTCCGATATGGTCTAGGGTAAAAGACATCTGGCTTCCACCCAGAATGCGCGGGTTCGATTCCCGGTATTGGTCCAGCTATTCCTCTAATTAAAATTTTTACTAAAAAATATTTTCTTAATTATCTACGAGTAGTAGGCACAGCTAATATAGTCTAGGGGCAAGGATATCGGGCTTACACCCAAAACGCCCGGGTTCGATTCCCGAAGGGATTTAATATTTTTAAAATTGTATTGACAAATATTTTCTTCATTATCTTCGAGTAGTAATCACATCCGATTTGGTCTAGAGGCAAGGATATCTGGCTTACACCCATAATGCCTGGGTTCGATTCCTGGTATCGGCGTAGGAATTTTAAATTTTTAAAATTATATTGACAAATATTTTCTTTATTATCTTCGTGTAATAAGCTAGTCCGTCGTCCGATATGGTCTAGGGTAAAAGACATCTGGCTTCCACCCAGAATGCGCGGGTTCTTTTCCAGCGATCGTAGCAGCTATTCCTCTAATTAAAATTTTTATTGACAAATATTTTCTTCATTATCTTTAAATCGGCGAAAGGATATGAACTTTTATTGGCAAATATTTTTAACATTATCCCGGTAGGCCTAAACCAATTCGCTGTTCCAAATCAAGGACCTAAACTGATTAATAGGTCGAAGACCAAATTTATTTGACTATCGTTATTATAGTCGTCGATCTTAGATTTAAATCACATGATTATCAGTAAATGAATTCAATCGTAGCCAATATCGGACTAGAAGTCTGTTGCAGACTTCCAGTCCCTGTACTCGGCCGGTTATTCTATTAAATACAAGTTTGTGGCAGGTTATTCAACATGTAGACCTCAATTATCATGTCTCCTATCCTACGTGGTAATAGTTGGTTTGTTATTCAATGGCGAATTATTAAAGATTGGGTTTAAAGCACATTCCAGTCACGGAACTCAAGTACATGAAAATCAAAGTAGGTAATGGAGAACTTTAAGTTAGATATACGGTTACATTCGCTCCAAAAGTCAAGTGCAAATCACCCATAAGACCTTACATAATATGAGGCTTTTACGCAGCCCTTAAGGTTATGTACAAGTACGAAGCCCAAACACACGTGTATTAGCTCTCCTCGACACCGAGGTAAAGGAGGTATCACTCCACGGAGAGAAACGCCAGTCGAAGCAGCTAAGAGCCGCTGTCGAATTACCATCACACTAGTGAATTGGTACGGCGAGCGAAAAGGTAACCAGCTCTTCGATCCCAGCTTTTTCTCTGACGGCCGAAATAGTATTTCACGCTTTTATATATGCGATAAACAAAATAAAAAAAAACACCTACACATTTTAATAACTGAGGCTAAGCTAAAAAATTAAATCAATCAATTAAAATAGATAAAAAACAAGACTACTTCCATAGAAGTTGAACTGTATTAGTTTTACAATCCACCCTGAGTTTGCAGCAAGCCTAAGCCTACAATACCTTTATACCTATGTTTTTGGACTAAATGGTACATGGAAAATAGCTTAACGCGTGCTGCCAACTCGAGCTGGTATTGAACACACAAATTTCACAAAATTCTTAGACAATTTCTTAAATATCTTCTAAAATAACATTTAATTTTAATTTAATTTTCAGCGAAATTATTAATTAGACTAAGTTAAGTAATTTAAGAAATTTTAATTATAGTTTAAATGAACATTTCGTTTCAATTCACTGAAAGATACCACGCCATAAGGCTACAACGCGTTAGTGTAAAAAAAGTGGTATATAAGGCGATCGAAAAACATTATTAGGTATCTGTAACTTAAAGCTGTGAAGAAAGGGGAACCCACCCCTGTTCAATGTCTGGAGGTAGTTATTACACCAGGCGCTCAGTGTAGCTACGAACGCAAATCTGACCCGTAGAGGGGGCGAGTTGATGGTTGATGTGGACCATATTAGTGAGGGACGCCTCGCTAATATGGCACGCTGAGATCGGAAACTGGAGGTTGGATGGTCGGAGGTGATTATAACAGTGGGAGACGTCCCATTGTGTATAATCGCCTTCAACTGCCCAGCATCGAGGTTTGATGTGGATGGTGGAAGGCGATAATATGCAATGGGAGACGTCCACGGTTGCATAAAATCGCACGACACCTGAAGCTTATCCATGTGGCAGCCTGATTATAGGAATTCCCGTTGAACGGAATTGAACGATAAGATGGCATGTTTACGTCTTGAGTCCCAAGATTTTTGCTCTACGTGCTAGGTTACACAGGATATCCGCTTACACCGGAAGTGACGGACACAGATACGACGAACGTAAAACCTCCCCGTGAACAAGTTCACTCGGGGAGGTAAAAAGTTGATTATTATTTTATTATACTCCTAAAAAAATTGGTCAACAAAATGTACATTGAAAACATGTGCCATTTCGGGCTATTATTTTTGGAATGTGTGCTGTTTTGGCACCAACAAAGGACCAATGTAGCTTTTCTCTCCGAATTAGATTTAAATACTTTCTTGGTAATAATATCTTTTTATTTACAACGAATAATAATAAAATAGGGATTTGAAGAGTACGCTGACAGTTTTATGACATTGCCGTTTTCACCGTACCATACTACATACTGGGTGTTCACTAGCCTTATTTTCCGACATTTAAAGAACGTCAGCATGCAGTTCGTGAGTAATCGAGAAATAAGGCAGCGTCTGTCGAACGTCACCGGGATCGACGAGCCAACACATGACAAGATGATAAACCTGGCAATCGATCACGGCGTAAGTAAATACTCGATTGGTAACCTCAAATTGGGAAAATGATATTGCGACAAGACTCGGAGACTAGAAATGGAATCGAACAGGATCTAATTTCCAAAAATACTTGAAATTCTCCCGCGCAGCCATAAAGGCGCAATTCAAGATCAAAACGAGTCAAGGCGGCGCTGTGACCCCGAAGCGTTTGTCGTCCGCTGGGGTGCTAATCCCAATTCGAAGCCCTGTTCAATTTCCATACCAATTAGGTTTACGACGTCGCTGACAGGGTAAAGTGGCGATAGTTTTACGCTCGCGAATATCGATAATTGAATTTCTTAATAAAAACGTCAGCTATAATACGAGGAACATTAATAAATTGTCGAGGTCGCATTTCGAAAGTGATAGATGAAATAGATTCGAATAGTGTTGAATTAAGGCTGACACTTGTTGAATTATGAGAAAAATTAGTGAGATTCCTCGATAGTCAAACAGAACGAAATCACTAGACGGCATTTGCTTCCAAATTAGGCGCGATTACGCGTGAAATGTAGTGAAAGAGTCGCGAGCATTACGGGAAAATGGGAGGAAAAAGCTCAATACGGGCTTGGAAATTTGAGCGCCCCGTTACGCCAACCAGCGGTGCCTTAACAAACTTACGAGACGCTCTCTCACCGGCAACGCCATCTGGCAAACGGGACTGGCTCTATTCGACTAGTGTCCTGAAGAGCGTAAGACGGTGGTTGGCTCGTTGGTTTACGCAATTTATTTTCATTATAACATAGGTTTATTTCCCTTTTATAACTTAAAATCATAAATTAAGGTAATATATAACCTGCAGCCAGTTATTATTTTTCATACCCTTAAATACAAAAATTTGAAACACAATGCTCGGGATCTCAAAGCTCCGAGTACGTGTCGCGAGCACTAATACTCTTTGGTAGTGACATCTACTACTCAATATTTGACACGTGTATATTTAACTGCCACTTCATTTACTGAAATATCTTTAATAATTTAAATAACTTTTTTAATCTAAATAAAGGTTTAGTAACGATAATTTGCATGGTAGGTGACCATAGAAAAAATTTCAAATTTTCTCTCGAAGCAAAGGCCGTTTACGCATTTACTTTTCTTACGATTGGATTCGTTTTATTGACGGATCGATTTCACCTGACTGAAATTTAATCTTAACTCGAGAAAATAATTTAAACATCCAAAAATGTTCTAGATAATAATCGATATTATAATACGTGATTGGACATAATTTTCTATCGTTCATTACAGATTATCGACTCGGTGGTGACTTTTTTTAGCCTTGCAGAAACTGCACCGCTTAAGAAACACGTTCCTCCCATTGCCTTTTTCAATTCTTACGTGATCGTGTCGAGCGTTAGATCGGATTCGCGAATGGAAAGTTCCAAGACGTTGTCGTTCCAGGGACTTCCGAGTTCAGTTTGGGGCCTGGTCTGTTTCTCGCTGCTGGTCGTGTCGGGATTGGCTACGTATTTGATCTTCGCGACCGAGAAGAAGAATCGTCGGGAAAAACCGTTCAACTCATGGACGAACAACGTTTGGATCTACGCCGCCGATATTTTAAACAACTGTAATTATCTTCTAGTTCATCTACAGCTCGTCTTAAAAAAAATTGCTTTTCTAAAATATAACACTCGAAGCCCAGAGTTATCTCTCGAAGTTTACTGAGAGAGCTGCTCAAAAATATATATTTGTCTCGAACGGGCCCAAGATGGTTGTACCGAATTTGCAAAAGAGATACCTCCTAGATGCGTCTTAGACCAAGCTTAAAACCAAAACATGTCTATCGTTCGTTACAATTAGGTATAAGCTTAATTATTTTGAATTTGGCGACTGTTTGTCGTTTGCAGGTGTCGCGGGGGCGATAAGACCGGGGCCGGGTAGAGTTCTTCGCTCCTGGTGGCTGCTAGGAGTCGTGTTTTTGATTCAATTTTGGAGCGCCGGTATGAAGAGCGATCTTCTAGTCGACCGCGCCTCTTTCATCGATTCTTTGGAAGATTTGATGTCCAAGTCTGAGTTATTGTGTCTACTATGGAAAGACAGTGAAGAGCCTTTTCTTGTTATGGTAACGAGATTTCAAGAAATACCAATATTTGTTTTTAGTTTCTGTAATAAACTATTTTTTGACGAACAGGAGGATGATCCTCGGTACCGAGATTATCAAAAAATGAAGAAGAGATATGTCGATAACTTATACGATGGGAGTTCTTTGGCGATTTTAAGTAGCGGAAAGGGAGTAATGTTATTCCAAGACTATTACGTAACGATTCCTTTCGCGGACCTGTTCGAAAAACTGAAAGAAACCAAGAGAAAAAGGTACATCGGAAAGAAGAGATACCGCGGATTTTACAACTTCATGCAATTCAATAAAGGGCTTCCTCAAGGCATGAAAGAAGACATCGACTATCTGTAAGAATCAGCTTCTCCCGTGTCAGAAACGCTAGAGTAATGATTGTTCAAATATACGTATACTGTATAGTATAATGTTGGCTTTTTCAAATCGGTTACGGATAAAGTTATCAACGGGAGAATGCAACCCGAAAACAAGTGATTTTTTATCGATTCCTCCTCTTTTAAATTGGCCCTATTCAACAGTAAAAAAATAAAAACAAAGAATAAACTTGAAATAAATTTAAAACGTACCGGAAAATAGGCTTAGCTAGATTCACGGAAATCAGCTGAACTCACCGTATAAGGACTAGCGCCCAATAACATTGATCGATGGCTCTTATACTAGGAATGCAGGATCTCCGTGATTAATGTCATTGGTCGCTAGTTCGTATTCGGGGAGTTCAGGATATCTTCATAAATCCAGCTAAGCCTATTTTTCAATAAGTTTTAAATTTATTTCTAGTTAAATATTTGTTTGTAATTTTTTTACTGGCAGATAAGGCTGCTATTTAAACGACAAGAAATCGATAAAAATCAATCGTTGTTAGGTTGCATTCTTCCTTTAAATATAATTTCAGAACATCGCGATTGACCGAAACGCGACAGACCGTACCGAAATTGAGAAGGGATAAGTTCCAATCTCGGGAATCCATATTCGATCCAACTGAGAAATCGGCGTCGACAATGTCTTGGTCCCCCCAGAGTGTTCCTTTCATGTGGCCAGTGTTTCGAATGTGGATTATCGGGATGTCATTGGCTACTTTCGTCTTGTGCGTCGAATTCTTTCGAAGCCGAGGCTCACGACGAAGACCGGTTAAAGTATCGCCCCATAACTCGATTGGAACCTGGATTAGAGCCTAAGAACGGCCTTCCTTTTCCTCGCTTTCTAACAATTACCAGTTAGATGTAGCTAATGCTAAACGATTTTCTCCACCGTTTTAATATTGAAATTTATATTTAGAGAAATAAACTTTGCACGTATTAGCACGAGTTGAAGATCATTTTCCGACATGTACCATTCACTATCTAGAACCGCGGTAATTTGGTACAACTTTAACCGACAACTGTGACCTCAGAATCGCGAATTTGTTTAATTGCCACCGCCGTTTATCGGCTCTAGCGATGATGATATCAAAAATAAATAAACGAAAAGGTTTAGGACTAGGCAATATAGGTCTAACCGCCTCTGATGTGGGGATAAAAGCTGTTTGGTAAAAATCATTCCATTTCCATCGCTGCTATTTAATCTTGTAGTAGAATCCAGATCCGTTACTAAATAGTTGGTGTCGACGGGAGCGGCGAGACAAGAGAGAATTTTTCATCCCTTTCTGTAAACTGGACCATGAGCCTGCTGCCATTAATTAGACGCAAGAGATTCCCCGGGAAATGGATTTCTAATGACTGGCTATGTCTCGCTACGTGAAGGTGTTTTCTATGGCTGGAGTGCAGGCAATTTGATAATATTGTATTTAGATAACCTACTCGCTTACCCCTGAACCACGTGATTGGCCGATTACACGAGATGAGTTAACCTCGAAAAGTTATTTAATGTTAAATTAATATAAATTAAATGTAATACTAACACGATCGCTTGTAAAACGTCACGCGTATTTGTACTAAGGCTATTTGAATTAGACTTAATTAATATTGTCAGTTTAATTTGATTATAATAAAAGTGGCAGATTTGTCTATACTGAAGGTATATGGAAGATATTGTTAGTTTATTCTTACCGTACCCTATTAAAAAACAAATATTCAAATTGAGTCAGCATTGGGTATGTCTAGCCCAAGAGTTCCAAATTTACCGTAATTTTATGGGTTGGTATATTACGTCCTTGTAAAAGTACCATTTGTAAAAAAAAATCCTTTTTTAAAAGGGATATCCCTAGTAAGAAATCTACTTTTTTTACAAGGGGTACCCCTTGTTGACAGGAGGCCATTATTTTACATCAAGAAGAAAATTACAAAAATGTTGTTTCCGCTCTATCCATTTAGGTTAATGAGTTGGGATATGCAACGAATTCTGTAGTCTGCAGCCAGGTTTCTTAATCTCTATAAATACTAACGCTACCCAGCCCCCCCAGTGCCAATTCTATCCATATATTACTTATTCCGAGACCCACAATTAAGTCTCGTTTACATTAGACTTTAGATCAGTATTTTACTGTTTTGAAAAGTTCCTATTGTAAAGTTTCGGGGTCAACTGTATAGAGACACATTGTCATCAATTTACCAGATAATATTTTCCTAGGACATTTCTAACAAGCCGAAGGTACCTTATATCCACTCATCACTAGACTAAAAAACAATGCAACATAAAAAACACTTCTTTATTTACTTTAATTTTTGGTACGTAAATTACAGCTTAATATTTCTAAACACTTCGTTTTTTTCCCGCAATGGACGTGAAAATTAAAACCGACAAAGCAGTTCAGAGCTTTCTAAAAAAAACCTACCAAACATATTGCCAATGGGAAAAAGCAAAGTTCTAAGTTCAGCGGATGCGTCGCTCAACGTAGCCTTAGTAAGTTCTATATAATAAAATATATAATGAAAATGTCATCCCGTTATTGTTAAATTTAAACAATAAGGCTATACGACGCTCATAATTCTAATCGTCGTCATCGTCATCCTCGTCGGAATTAGTTTGTTGAACGTTAGTAGATGGCGTTTGCATTCCGGTAGTCTGCATTTCCGGAGGAGAAGGACTGGCTTCTTGATCAACTTTCTGAGTCGACGTTGATACAAGATGGTAAGGAGATACGTAATGACTATCGCTGTTAGACGACCTACGATAGTAGTTTATTCCTGTACAACAAGGGTAAAATAAACAAATGACGTCATCAAGTAAACAAATTTGCATAAGCCACGCCCCCAAAATAAACAAATTTGCATAATAAGCCACGCCCCCAAAATAAACAAACAGCGCACCCCACTCCCTTACTTTATGCAAGTGGTGGGCGTGGGTTAGATCTCAGCGGCTGTACGTTAACGTTTTAGTGTGTGAACGCGGCTTAGGACCGTAAATAAAGCGACTGCTCATGGGGGGGGGGAGGGGGCGATGCGAGCTCATGATGACCCGCCTACGTTTTACGCCACATACCGAGTGTCTATCATATCTTATCAACAAGCAGTAGCTTCATGCTAAAAAATAAAATTTGACATTGCAAAAGTTTTACCAATTTACGTTAAAAAGGATTGTGTATCTGCCGTCACTATCTGTTTCATTCTTTCTATTTCAATATATATCAAGGTCTAAAAACCAAATTATTTATTTCGTCATCATTGGTCTGGTTACATCAACCCGCCCATTTCAGTCTCTGTTTTGATGCTGTATGCTTGGTTTACTTATAAGGCAATCTCGCGTGTGGTATACCGTATAATGTAAGAATAAAACTCTCGCATATTATCCGGTGCATTATCACGCATTGCTTACCTTATTTTCAAAAGCTGAATGTTCAAGAAGCCCAGATTCAAAGCAAATAAAAGCTGGTGCTTCTACTGGTCTTATCACACTCCTATTCAGCAGGCATGCAGGTACGTACTGGTAATTTGAGTAGATTGTACAAATGGACTGACGACCGTAAATATATTTTGAACTCTTAACAGAGTTAATACAAATTTCGAGAACAGCGTTTATAGAATTGTTTTATGCTTGCATGGTTTTTTATTATGCGGCGTAAAGACTTTTTAAGCTACAGGGAAAGTTAAAAATCGACGTTAGAGAGCCCACTGATTCGTTCGCAGTCGATGTAAAAAAGCCACGTTTACACTAGAGACTTAGAAACGGTAAAATTATAAATTTTTGGGGTCACGAATGTAGATCTTTGATCAAGAAACTAAATTAACATCTTGGAAAGTCGATTTGAACATTCGAATCGGTTTGAAAACGGTTTCAAAGTGGCAATTCTGAACGTAGCTAAAGTGAAATCCGAATTTGGGATGGAAGACAATATAGACAAGCGTGGCCAGCTTAAGTTCTGCCCCTCTCTCCCCACTCAAAAGGTATGTGTCTATTAGCGCCATTCCCATTTGCGCCGTTCCCATTAGCACGGTTCCCATTAGCGCCGTTCCCATTTGCGCCGTTCCCATTAGCGCCGTCCCCATTTGCGCCGTTCCCATTAGCGCCGTCCCCATTTGCGCAATTTCCCATTAGCGCCGTCCCCATTTGCGCAATTTCCCATTAGCGCCGTCCCCATTTGCGCAATTTCCCAATAGCGCCGTTTTCCACTTGCGCAATTTCCCATTAGCGCAATTCCCATTAGCTCCGTTTTCCATTAGCGCCGTTTTCAATTAGCGTAGTTTCCCATTAGCTCCGTTTTCCGATATGGAAATAACGTTTTTTACTTGAGTTGCCGTTATTCGGTAGCGGAGTGGTTAGCATAGACGGCTTCTAGCCAGAAGATAGTAAGTTCGAGCCTACTTTCGGAAAATGGTAGTTTATTTGGTTCAAACAAATTTTAATAATAATTGTTGTTCATTTCAGTTTTAATTTTTGATAGAACTATCAGATAATGTATAGGAAAAATGTTGAAAAAATTGGAAAAAAAGACGAAATAGATTGTGGGGCCTTTTTTGCGTACGTGTTTCTGTTCAGTTTTGCATGATTTGGCTGTTTTCCGTGTTGTGGTTCAGTTTTGTAAATTTTACTTCGGGTTTAATTTACATATTTAATATTAAAAAGGGTCAAGTTATTTTTTAAGCTTAAATAAAGAAAAAAGTGGTACAGCTAAATTTCAAATTTTCCATTGAGGTAATGCTTATTTGTTAATTCTCTTTTAGAAAACTTCGCTTTTGAACGCGATTCAGTGGTTTAGGTTAGGTTAGCTAGTTCTTCTGAGACATTAAATGCTGAAACAGAAAACTCTTGTGAAGGCAGGTTAATTTTTTTTTAGGAAAGAGTGGATTTCACGTCTAGGTCATAGCGGTTATTGGGTAACTGCGCAAATGGGAAACGGCGCTCATGGGAAATTGCGCTAATTGGGAACTGCGCTAAAAGGAACTGCGCTAATGGGCATAATTCACTCAAAATATCAAGGAAGAGTCCAATCACTTGAACCAGAAATAAGTGATCTTTGGGTTGTCTTAAATCTGTTGCAACTGCCATTATTTTGGTCTACTTTAGAATAAAAATGCGGTCCACTTAATAAGCGCTATATTAATAAATTATGTAAAGTATTTTTTAAACTCAAATACCTTCATGGTTTCGCTTGGTTCACTGTATAAAAACTGAGTGCGTAAGAACGATCGCTAAGCCTTTGCGGCATATATAAAGACTTAAAATGCATGGGCCATATAAATTTTAGGGTGATTAAAGGAAGCGAGCGCGGGTTTGATCTCAGCGGCACGATGTCGTAATTGACGACTAAGCCTTAGCTGGATCTATAAGACCTTAACACGGATGCGCCCAAGAAGTGATTGTAAAGTAAGCCAGCCCGTTAGATCTCAGTTGCACGATATCTTAATCTAAAACTAAGCCTTCGCAGGATATATATAAGCGCCTAAAATGCAAGGGCCGTATATCTATAGTATGGTTATAACGTGCAGAAGGTGCGATTATGGGCCCAGCTTAGATCTAAGCAGCACGGGAACTAAGCCTTTGCGGGATACATATTAGCTCCTAAGATGCATGCACCATATATCTAAAGGGTGGTTTTTGTTCACTAATTTAAATGGTACTTCAATATTACGCTCAGTATGTCTACTAATAAATAAATAGGTTCGGCTTATTATCTTGTCGAATCTTAATTATCGTCTGCTACTAATTATTGGATTGAAGAATTAATAAACGTCAGTTGTTAATAGATGTTCGATGAGTAGTCTCAATTATACTTATTGTCTTCCAATAATAAGTTACATTGCTAAGAGTTAAGAATGATTAGTTTTATTCAACAAAAATTGAGTTTACTAATAAACTAGATCGTGTAAAAAATATCAATTTTAAATTAGGCGAGTGCCGAAAGTTCTAGCGTGGGCACCTGTTGGATTTCGAGGGCACTCCAGGAGTTCAGGCACCCCCTCCATCCAAGTGCAGCTATGGTAACGTTTACCTCAAAACCGCTTGCCAGCACTTGAACCTTTTTACTTTGAGAATGTATTAGTCTCAAATTAGGCTTATAGTAAAATAAACCAGAAAGATCTTTTCCGAATGTGAAAGTGAACAGTTTTATGTTTAATAGCTAGAATATTATAGTTTTCGCTTCGGTTAGATTACGATATTCAGACCACCCACTAAATAAAGATGGCTATGGACTAATTAGGACCTGGGGAGTTCTGAAAAAAACTTTAAAAATCTACGACCAGCAGAAATGTAGGAAAAATAAATTTGAAATTTTCAATTCTCATAATAAAATCTCAGAGTAATTTACTTAAGTTTACCTAATACCCTCTTCAGATGAGGCTTAATTAGCCGGTTAAATAATATTTAACTGAGTTTTATTGAATTGAGAATTAAGGCTATGTAAACCTCGGTTAAATCTGATTAAATCGGCTAATTATGGCTTGTCTGAAGAGGATATTACCTTAACTAAGTTTACCTTACCTAACCCATCCCACCGTTTGGGATTTTAACATGGAAATTTGGAAGTTTCAGATACGTTTTACTCGCACTTTTGCTGCTTGTAGATTTTTAAAAGTATTTTTTCTGAGCTTCCCAGGTCCAAATTAGTCCCCATCCGCTGTTGCTTAGAGGGGGTCTGAATATCGTAATTTCCCCGACTTGCTTTTCAAATTGACGAAATCTACCGCTATTTTGAGATCTCTTTTGGGCATAAAGTATAGGTCCAAGTCATTTATGACTAAATTATCAATGTTTATTTATAATTTTCGGTTTCTCTAACGTAAAACAGTTTAGATCGAAATTATCGAACAAGTGAACTGATGACTGTTGTGTTACTTCATTAATCACACGCTCGGCAGGTAAATTAAAAGGTTTGTTTAATATCACGCTTTAGTCGATACACGTCTTACGTAACTAATACATAACTAGTCGAGTCATTAACTAACTCCAGCTTACACTTGCCGGGCTATATATCTCTAGATATAAAAAACATTCTATTTACATTATTGATAAGGTCTATTAGATTAGGTCTATTAGACCTTTAGTCACTAATACAACATCCTCCCTTTTACGTATCGTATACGTTTGCACCGAGTCTTGATGTTTTCTTGCATAAACGTCTGTATCTCGTGATGTCCCTTGTGCTTGCTGACAAGTCGTTGCTTTGCGTTGCCACCCGTTGATCATTTGATTTATCCTTTTCATTTTCGGTTTGTCGGTGGGTTGAATGTTGACTCAACTGGGCTTCGGCGGAACAGTCCCTGACGTCATTGTCCAAGTGATGCTCCTGGTTTGCTATCTGCGTTTGGGATCTAGTGATCATTATTGTTTTCGATAATGTGTTTGGTTTTTGTTGTGGTTCTACTGCCTGAGCTTGGTGATCGTCTTTCCAGTTGCTTGGCTTCCCATCTGATTCTTTGATTTCTTGTGTCGGCTTTGTTGGAATAGGAACCAAATGAATTCGGTTCCGTCGAACTACCCCGTTTAACGTTGATACCCAATATGATCGTGGTTCGTCCGTTGGTTCGACTATGGTACCTTGACGCCGTAGGTCTATAATCCATACCACTTCTCCTTTTTCGAGTGGTCTGAGTGTTTTCACCCTATGTCGTTTGTCGTAATGGTCCTTTTGTTTTTGTTTATGCGCCATTTCCCTCACAGCCACCTTTTTCGGGGAGGAATGGTCGGCTCTAACTGGCTGGACGCTATTGGGACTGTTGACCGCAGTTTTCTCCCCATTAATAGTTCCGCTGGGCTATACCCATTTGGTAATGGTGTTGTACGATATGATAGTAAGGCAAGGTGAGCATCTTCGGATTTCTTCATCTGATGTTTTATGACTTTGACTGTTGCCTCGATGCACCCATTGCTCTGCGGATAGCGCGGACTTGATGTGATGTGTTTGAACCCGTATTCTTTTGCGAATGTGCTGAATTCCGATGTGATGATTCGTTCGAATTGTGGGCCGTTGTCGCTTCGTACGGTTTCTGGAATTCCATGTGTTGCGAAAATGGACTTGATGTGTGCGATGACGGCGCTTGCTCTGAGGTCTGTCAGGGTGCGTACTTCAAAATACCGCGAATAGTAATCGGTTACTAGTAGGTTCCATTGCTTCTCTAAGTAGAATAGGTCCATCGCAACTGTTTGCCACGGACGGTCCGGAAATACTGATACTAGCAAGGGCTCCCGTATATTGGTAGGCTCCATGGTACAGGGCAAGCATCGTTTCACCTTCTCTTCAATGGCTCGCGATAACACGGGCCATCATACAGTTGTTTTGGCTCTTTCTCTACATTTCGTGATGCCTTGATGACCCTCGTGAATTTTAGATAATATCTCATCTTGTAGCTCGGTTGGTATATATATGCGGCCGCCATACATTATTAGGCCATCTTGGATAGATAGTTCGTTACGGTACGGATAGTAATGTGAACAGCCTTCGCGTACGTTGTTTTTCTTTGGCCAGCCATTGATAATATACGATTGTAATGCCTGGCACGTCTCGTCCTCGGCTTGTGCCTTCCAGATCTCTGTCAGTCTGACGTCGGAGGCCGGCATACTTGTCGTGACCATATTGACACAGGCTGCCAGTTCTTGTTCGAGTTCTGTACTCCCTATTTCTGGTAGAGGGCTACGTGAAAGCGTGTCAGCTACGATGAGTTCTCTGCCGGGAACATACTTGATCCGGTAATCGTACCGCATCATGCGTATCCGCAGTCTCTGTAGTCTTGGAGATAAGTCGTCCAGGTGTTTACTTTGAAGGATTTGCAGCAATGGTTTATGATCGGTTTCGAGTTCTATTTGTAAGCCCGTTACGTAATCCTTAAATCGTTCGCATGCCCATGCCAGGGCTAGCGCTTCTTTTTCAATTTGGGCGTAACGTTTTTCAGCGTCTGATAGAGTTTTTGATGCATAGGCTACGGGATGAACTTGACCATCTGCTTGTTCTTGTTTCAATTCCGCTCCAATGCCAAATGAGGATGCGTCCGCTGCTACAATAGTTGGTTTTGATGGATCATAAATTGCAAGTACTGGTTTACTGGTTAGGATGGATTTGGCTTGGATGAATGCTCGATCCTGACTCGGACCCCATTGCCATACATTCTTCGTACTGCATAGTGTGTTCAGTGGCTGGAGGATTTCTGCCATGTTAGGGATGAACTTTCCCAGGTAGTTAATTGTGCCCAATAGACGTTTCAAATCTTTCACGCTCTCCGGCTGCGGGAACTCTGCAATTGCCTTTATCTTCTCTCCATCGGGCTCGATTCCACTGACATCCACTACATGACCCAGAAAGTTGACTCTCGACACGGCAAACTGACATTTGTCTTTGTTCAGGGTAATGCCGGCTGTTCTTAAACGATCCAATACTTGTCGTAACCTTTCCTCGTGCTCGGCTGGATTTGCTCCCCAGACCAATATATCGTCTTGTAGATTCGATGCGCCCTTGATTCCTTCTAGGCATTCCTGTATGCGTCTTTGAAAGTGCTCGGAGGCGGAGCTCAATCCGAATGGTAACCGGTTGAAATGAAAGCGTCCGAACGGGGTAATGAACGTCGTGAGAGATGCCGACTTGCGATCCAACGGGATCTGCCAATAGCCACTATTTGCGTCCAGCTTCGTGAATATCTTTGCTCCGGCTAGTTGCCCCAACGTATAGTCTACTGCTGGTAATTGGAAGCGTTCTCTTCTCACGTATTTGTTTAATTCTCCGAAGTCCACGCAGATTCTGATCTGACCCGACGGTTTTCGCACGATGACCATCGGGGCACACCAATCTGTAGGCTCTTCGATTGGTGTTATGACTCCATCTTTTAGCATGCGGTCAATTTCCTCCTTTGTCTGTTGCATTAAGGGTAATGGTACTCTTCGGGCGCTCGGAAGAGCATAGGGTATCGCATTTTCCTGCAGGCGAATGGTATAGGGCGTTTCTGCCATCCCCAAGCCAGTGAAGAGCGTCGGAAATTCTTCAATGATCGAGCGTGCTTTGACTGTCTGTTCTATTGCGTCGACTCGTGCTATTATCTTCAGGGCTTGGCTTGCTCCTAAACTAAGGAGCGGTATCTCCAAGTCTGGTATGACGTACAGCTTCTCATTTATGATGTTACCATGATATTTAAGCTGTGCATGTATGACCCCCAGGCACGGTATCTCCTTGCGACCTGGACCAAACAGTCGACTGTCCGATTGCTTCATCAGTCTTACTACCTTCGTGTTCCGGATTGTTGTGCCTGACACGGCGCTAACCTCTGCTCCAGTATCTACTTTAAATTGTACTTGCTGCTCACCGACTGTGATTGTAGCTGTCCATTTTTTTGTTTCTTCGGCCTGTACGGCCCCTAGAAATGCTTCTTGTCTAGTGTTTGAACTCGTAATTTCTGCGACTGTATTGCTCCGGCACTTCACTTTGAAATGACCCTTTCTTTGACAATTAAAACATGTAGCATTGTTCGCCGGGCATCTCTCTCGGGAATGCGGTCTTGAACTTCCGCAATTCGAACACCCATTGATTCTCAATGGCTCTCTAGTGTGGTGTGGTGCTTGCCACGGATTTTCTCTGTTACGTCTGCTAGACGACCTTGATGCCGCGAGTGAGGCCCGTGACGTTGGCTTTGACTCATATGCGTGCAGGCGATCGACAGTGACGTTATCTTTCACTGGATGAATTACCTTCTGTTGTTTTATTTGTTCATTCTGTCTTGTCATCGTAATGGCTTTTTCCAACGTGAGGTTCTTTTCTATTTGCAGCTTCTCAGACAGACCCTTATCTCGTATGCCTACGACGATGCGATCACAGATCATTTCTTCGTGCAGATCCCCGTATTCACAGTATTTCGCCAGTGTGTGCAGGGACGTTATGAATTCCTCCATGCATTCTCCCTCCTGTTGAGCTCTGGAGTTGAACTTGGCGCGCTCATAGGTGCGATTCCTCTTCACGACGTAATGATTCTCGTATCGTGTTTTAACGGTCTCGTATACGACCTCTTGACCAGTGGTTAACTTAAAGGACTCGTAGATAGCTTCCGCTTGAGGTCCCATGAAATAGACCAATGCATTGACCTGCTCTGGTTCGGAATTCTTGCTAAGGCCAGATGCCAGGCGGAATCTTTCAAAGCGTTTAATCCATGTCGGCCAGTCATTAGGGTTGGCCAGGGAATCCGGCGGACTGATCTGGAATGAGGCTAGTTGGGCTGGTGCATCTCCTGGATTAGGCATGCTGACTCGAAAGGCGCTGCGACGGGTTGGACTGCTGCAATCGATCTGGAGCACGGTTTGTTTGTCTGGAACGGCTACTTTTTACTCTGACACCATGTTGTGTTTCTTCATTAATCACACGCTCGGCAGGTAAATTAAAAGGTTTGTTTAATATCACGCTTTAGTCTATACACGTCTTACGTAACTAATACATAACTAGTCGAGTCATTAACTAACTCCAGCTTACACTTGCCGGGCTATATATCTCTAGATATAAAAAACATTCTATTTACATTATTGATAAGGTCCATTAGATTAGGTCTATTAGACCTTTAGTCACTAATACAACAATGACTTCAAACGACTTATCTAGTGAACGAATCAACTTGCGTATCTATTCAATTACATCAAGAACAACACTGATCGCGTTTAAAAGCCTTATCAGGCTTATGGCGTACCACCGAACCCTGGTCAGAACTCTAATCGCGTTTATATCTCTTATTTTAAGAATGGATTAACATGACGTGTTTATTAAGATCATATTTCCTACTACAGTAATAAGAACACTGATCATGTTTAAACGCTTTATCTCCTTTTTAATTCCTTTTTTCGTGTATGGATTAACTTCCTTTTAGTTAGATCTATTTTCCTAACAGACGCGTAAGAGCACTGATCGCATTTGAAGGGTTTATTGGACGAATGGATTAATTTGTGTTGATCAAGTCTATGTTTGAACTTACAAGCGTAAAAACATTGATCACATTTAAACGGGCTTATCGGGCAAATTAATTGCCTTATGTTTATTTAGTTCAAAGAACAACCCAAACGGCCCATAAGAATTTGGGTAACGTAATGCTAAAATTTTTTGTTTCGCCACTTAAAATTTTATTGTGATACTAAGCTAGGGTTGTGTCCTCACCTTTCTACCACAAAAATAATCATTTAACCATTATAGTCTGCTAATACAAATCAATTGAAGTTTAGCTCGATAATGTTAAAGATAGGCCACATCGTTGGATTCAACAATGGAGTAGACTGTCTTCGCCCACCTGAAATCAGTTGAAATTTTGAATATTAGTAGATACTCGATAGATAAAGATTCTGGGAAAATATCGTTTTGTAACTGCCGTGGGATTTTTCTCAGCAACGATTTATATTACCCAGAATTTTGACATAATTTGAGGTGCGGAAGACCTAAACGCCTGTAAAAGTGTTCAACCTGCCCAACAACAAAGTTTTGCAGCAAAGCAAATTCAAGGAACGAGGCACGGACTATACAGCTAACTCGTATTGTCTTTGTGTTCTGAAAAAACAAAGAAATAACACCGAAAAAGTATACTGTAGTGGTTTTTATTAAGAAACACTTTATGATTAATTCAACGAAAAATAACAATTTTAGTGGCATTATATTTCAAACAATGTTAGGTAAATCGTCCAAATCACCAGCATCGTCGCAGACTGCACGCAATTTTGTTTTTTCAGAACACAAAGACAATACGAGTTAGCTGTATAGTCCGTGCCTCGTTCCTTGAATTTGCTTTGCTGCAAAACTTTGTTGTTGGGCAGGCGTTTAGGTCTTCCGCACCTCAAATTATGTCAAAATTCTGGGTAATATAAATCGTTGCTGAGAAAAACCCCATGGCAGTTACAAAAACGATGTTTTCCCAGAATCTTTATCTATCGTGTATCTACTAATCAAAATTTCAACTGATTTCAGGTGGGGGAAGACAGTCTACTCCATTGTCGAATCCAACGATGTGGCATATCTTTTACATTATCGAGCTAAACTTCAATTGATTTGTATTCGCAGACTATAATGGTTAAATGATTATTTTTGTGGTAGAAAGGTGAGGACACAACCTTAGTTTACTATCACAATAAAATTTTACCAGTAGCGAAACAAAAAATTTTAACATTACGTTACCCAAATTCCTATTGGCCGTTTGGGTTGTTCTTTCTAATGAAAAGCGTATGAACACAGATCGCATTTAAATGGCTTATCGCGCGAATGACTCAACTTGTGTTTATTCAACTTATGTGTATAATGACAGGAGTAGGAACACTGGTCACATTTAAAGGGCTTATCGGAAGAATGAATCAATTTGTGTCTATTATGATTATGTTTCTCCCGAGAAGAGTAGGCACACTGGTCGCATTTAAAGGGCTCACTGGAAGTATGAATCATCTTGTGTCTATTAAGATTATGTTTCTCGCGATAAGAGTAGGGACACTGGTCGCATTTAAAGTGTTTATCGGAAGAATGAATAAGATCAAATTTGTTACGAGCAGAGTAGGGACACTGGTCACATTTAAAGGGCTTTTCTCGCCAATGAATTAACTTTATTTTATTTAGTTTTCCTTCAGAATTAGTCAGGGCGTAAGCCCACGATTTTTTCGAAATTCGTAAAACAATATTTCTCGGACCCTAAAGGGAACAATCCCTTAAAGCGGTAAAATTAATTAGGCTAATTATCGCGGTTGGCTAATTAGGGTCGTATCTTCATCTAGAGTGTTGAAGTTGCGTTCCGCGAATAGCCCCATTCTTAATCTACAAAATCAGCCCTTCCATATTTAAATAGACCCAACGAAAGTAAAAATATACATTTTAAATGAAAGTGTTCAGAAATAGAAGCCTTCAGATTTAGGAGGATGGACCATAGTGGCATTGAAGTAGCAACAAAGATTCCAGTCTTACGAGGAATATTCTCGCCGTTTCTCAACCTTTCGAAACGTATGGTCTTGTCTAGGTCTATGTAGATTGTAGAGTAGGTCTGGGACCGTGCATCATGCTAGGCCTTAAAATTTAACTATTTTAAGTATTTAGTATTTCAAAATACTTTATTTAAGTAATTTATTTTAAATATTTTATCGTAGTAGTATTTTGTATTTTATTTTAAATACCGACAGTAAAGTATTTTACCCAACACTGCATTCGGATAATACCGATCATGTTGGAAAAATATAGGATTTCATAAGAATTATAGGAGCATTGGGTTGCCTGTACAGAATCATCTAAATTAAAACTACATATATCCTAGACCCGTAGTTTCGTATAACGGCTCTGTTGCTTTGAACATTCCTAAAGTAATTGTCTATCATATTCTTGACATAACCAACAAGCAGTGCCTCATCAGAATAAATAAAAATTTAATTTAGAATACGAATATTGTAAAAATTTTCCAATTTACGTTAAACAAGATGGTCAAGCCCATAATAAGCCACACCACTTATGATATGAAACAGGATACAAAAATAATTTCCGCATAAACCGGAAACAGGTAGAGAGTCAAGTCAAACTTTTTCATTTTTCAAGTCAAACTTTTTCATTTTTCAAGTCAAACTTTTTCATTTTTCAAGTCAAACTTTTTCATTTTTCAAGTCAAACTTTTTCATTTTTCAAGTCAAACTTTTTCATTTTTCAAGTCAAACTTTTTCATTTTTCAAGTCAAACTTTTTCATTTTTCAAGTCAAACTTTTTCATTTTTCAAGTCAAACTTTTTCATTTTTCAAGTCAAACTTTTTCATTTTTCAAGTCAAACTTTTTCATTTTTCAAGTCAAACTTTTTCATTTTTCAAGTCAAACTTTTTCATTTTTCAAGTCAAACTTTTTCATTTTTCAAGTCAAACTTTTTCATTTTTCAAGTCAAACTTTTTCATTTTTCAAGTCAAACTTTTTCATTTTTCAAGTCAAACTTTTTCATTTTTCAAGTCAAACTTTTTCATTTTTCAAGTCAAACTTTTTCATTTTTCAAGTCAAACTTTTTCATTTTTCAAGTCAAACTTTTTCATTTTTCAAGTCAAACTTTTTCATTTTTCAAGTCAAACTTTTTCATTTTTCAAGTCAAACTTTTTCATTTTTCAAGTCAAACTTTTTCATTTTTCAAGTCAAACTTTTTCATTTTTCAAGTCAAACTTTTTCATTTTTCAAGTCAAACTTTTTCATTTTTCAAGTCAAACTTTTTCATTTTTCAAGTCAAACTTTTTCATTTTTCAAGTCAAACTTTTTCATTTTTCAAGTCAAACTTTTTCATTTTTCAAGTCAAACTTTTTCATTTTTCAAGTCAAACTTTTTCATTTTTCAAGTCAAACTTTTTCATTTTTCAAGTCAAAATTTTTCATTTTTCAAGTCAAACTTTTTCATTTTTCAAGTCAAACTTTTTCATTTTTCAAGTCAAACTTTTTCATTTTTCAAGTCAAACTTTTTCATTTTTCAAGTCAAACTTTTTCATTTTTCAAGTCAAACTTTTTCATTTTTCAAGTCAAACTTTTTCATTTTTCAAGTCAAACTTTTTCATTTTTCAAGTCAAACTTTTTCATTTTTCAAGTCAAACTTTTTCATTTTTCAAGTCAAACTTTTTAATTTTTCAAGTCAAACTTTTTCATTTTTCAAGTCAAACTTTTTCATTTTTCAAGTCAAACTTTTTCATTTTTCAAGTCAAACTTTTTCATTTTTCAAGTCAAACTTTTTCATTTTTCAAGTCAAACTTTTTCATTTTTCAAGTCAAACTTTTTCATTTTTCAAGTCAAACTTTTTCATTTTTCAAGTCAAACTTTTTCATTTTTCAAGTCAAACTTTTTCATTTTTCAAGTCAAACTTTTTCATTTTTCAAGTCAAACTTTTTCATTTTTCAAGTCAAACTTTTTCATTTTTCAAGTCAAACTTTTTCATTTTTCAAGTCAAACTTTTTCATTTTTCAAGTCAAACTTTTTCATTTTTCAAGTCAAACTTTTTCATTTTTCAAGTCAAACTTTTTCATTTTTCAAGTCAAACTTTTTCATTTTTCAAGTCAAACTTTTTCATTTTTCAAGTCAAACTTTTTCATTTTTCAAGTCAAACTTTTTCATTTTTCAAGTCAAACTTTTTCATTTTTCAAGTCAAACTTTTTCATTTTTCAAGTCAAACTTTTTCATTTTTCAAGTCAAACTTTTTCATTTTTCAAGTCAAACTTTTTCATTTTTCAAGTCAAACTTTTTCATTTTTCAAGTCAAACTTTTTCATTTTTCAAGTCAAACTTTTTCATTTTTCAAGTCAAACTTTTTCATTTTTCAAGTCAAAATTTTTCATTTTTCAAGTGAAACTTTTTCATTTTTCAAGTCAAACTTTTTCATTTTTCAAGTCAAACTTTTTCATTTTTCAAGTCAAACTTTTTAATTTTTCAAGTCAAACTTTTTCATTTTTCAAGTCAAACTTTTTCATTTTTCAAGTCAAACTTTTTCATTTTTCAAGTCAAACTTTATTTTTAAATAAGCATCCTCCATGTTATAAGTTTGGCATCCTCCATTGTTTTTAATATTTTCCATCCTCCAAGTTTTAAAAGATTTTTTAGCTTGGTTTTGTCATACGCGACTTCCTGTTTCTTGGTTTAAAAATAATTTAATATTTGCTTATATAGAACGTGTGGCAAGCTTTAGTCATAGTGCCGTGGTCGAGCGGTTAAAGCCGTCAAATACACTCAAATTTAATAATCAATGACAATCCAGGTTCGAACCCTGGTGGGGTCAAAAAGGATAAAAAAAAATGTAATAGGATAGATGGAAAGAGAATGAGTAGACGAATGTATTTCATTACTTTGTTCAGTCAAATTAATGTAGTAATTAGTAATTTACATTTACTTAAAAGCTATTTATGCGTTATTTGTGGTTTAAACCTACACGATTACTCATTTTTCTACTCGATGACGATTTTCGTCATTTCTTGAGACATCTGACTTCAGACTTCAGACAGCACGGGTCATAGTAAGAGCCTACACCACTGAAGTGGTGTGGCTAAAAAGGATTGTGTATCTGCCGTCTTTACCTATCCCATTTTTACTATATCAATGAAATGAACAGATCCAAGGTCTTAACACCAAGTTAGTTTTTTTGTCGGCATTAGTCTGGCTATATCAACCGCCCATTTTATTTTCCTTGTTTTAGACCACCTTCAATCTGTCATAATACGACCGCCGTCAATCTGCCAGAATACGCCCTAATAAAGCGTATCGTCGCTGGGTGGATTATTCCACCAGATCCGCGACGGCCGATATAGCTATAACCAATTTCAGACTAAGGTAGAAACGAACGGATTTATTCATTTTAAGATGAATAACTACACGGTATATGAAAAAAAAATTATTAAAACGAAACAAATAATAATAATTACTATACGTGTGTAAATGCGTTTCGTTTTAAATATAACTTTTTAACAGATAATCAATTGTGGCGCCCACGTTCATCAAAACGGAATTTTTACAGGGAAATTAATCAATTTAGAAAGTGAACAATATGGGGTTATGGATTATATCTCCGCTCACACACATAGGAACTTTCTTAAATTAAAACATATTGTAGAGTATTTAATTATCTATCCAATGGTACTAGCGTCATATCTGGGCCCTAAGCCGTTTTGGAGTTATTAATAATAATTCACATAGAAAAAATCTCTACTTAAAAATATACATATAGTAAATTGTTAGGGGGGGGGTTGGAATTTCTGCTAATATCTCCGCTCACACACATAGGAACCTTTTGAAATTAAAACATATTGTAGAGAATTTAATTATCTATCCAATGGTACTAGCGCCATAACTGGGCCCTAAGCCGTTTTGGAGTTATTAATAATAATTCACATAGAAAAAAATCTCTACTCAAAAATATACATATAGTAAATTGTTAGGGGGGGTTGGAATTTCTGCTAATATCTCCGCTCACACACATAGGAACCTTTTGAAATTAAAACATATTGTAGAGAATTTAATTATCTATCCAATGGTACTAACGCCATAACTGGGCCCTAAGCCGTTTTGGAGTTATTAATAATAATTCACATAGAAAAAAATCTCTACTCAAAAATATACATATAGTAAATTGTTAGGGGGGTTGGAATTTCTGCTAATATCTCCGCTCACACACATAGGAACCTTTTGAAATTAAAACATATTGTAGAGAATTTAATTATCTATCCAATGGTACTAGCGCCATAACTGGGCCCTAAGCCGTTTTGGAGTTATTAATAATAATTCACATAGAAAAAAATCTCTACTCAAAAATATACATATAGTAAATTGTTAGGGGGGTTGGAATTTCTGCTAATATCTCCGCTCACACACATAGGAACCTTTTGAAATTAAAACATATTGTAGAGAATTTAATTATCTATCCAATGGTACTAGCGTCATATCTGGGCCCTAAGCCGTTTTGGAGTTATTAATAATAATTCACATAGAAAAAAATCTCTACTCAAAAATATACATATAGTAAATTGTTAGGGGGGGTTGGAATTTCTGCTAATATCTCCGCTCACACACATAGGAACCTTTTGAAATTAAAACATATTGTAGAGAATTTAATTATCTATCCAATGGTACTAGCGTCATATCTGGGCCCTAAGCCGTTTTGGAGTTATTAATAATAATTCACATAGAAAAAAATCTCTACTCAAAAATATACATATATTAAATTGTAAAGGGGGGGGGTTGGAATTTCTGCTAATATCTCCGCTCACACACATAGGAACCTTTTGATATTAAAACATATTGTAGAGAATTTAATTATCTATCCAATGGTACTAGCCTCATATCTGGGCCCTAAGCCGTTTTGGAGTTATTAATAATAATTCACATAGAAAAAAATCTCTACTCAAAAATATACATATAGTAAATTGTTAGGGGGGTTGGAATTTCTGCTAATATCTCCGCTCACACACATAGGAACCTTTTGAAATTAAAACATATTGTAGAGTATTTAATTATCTATCCAATGGTACTAGCGCCATAACTGGGCCCTAAGCCGTTTTGGAGTTATTAATAATAATTCACATAGAAAAAAATCTCTACTCAAAAATATACATATAGTAAATTGTTAGGGGGGGTTGGAATTTCTGCTAATATCTCCGCTCACACACATAGGAACCTTTTGAAATTAAAACATATTGTAGAGAATTTAATTATCTATCCAATGGTACTAGCGTCATATCTGGGCCCTAAGCCGTTTTGGAGTTATTAATAATAATTCACATAGAAAAAAATCTCTACTCAAAAATATACATATAGTAAATTGTTAGGGGGGGGTTGGAATTTCTGCTAATATCTCCGCTCACACACATAGGAACCTTTTGAAATTAAAACATATTGTAGAGAATTTAATTATCTATCCAATGGTACTAGCGCCATAACTGGGCCCTAAGCCGTTTTGGAGTTATTAATAATAATTCACATAGAAAAAAATCTCTACTCAAAAATATACATATAGTAAATTGTTAGGGGGGGTTGGAATTTCTGCTAATATCTCCGCTCACACACATAGGAACCTTTTGAAATTAAAACATATTGTAGAGAATTTAATTATCTATCCAATGGTACTAGCGTCATATCTGGGCCCTAAGCCGTTTTGGAGTTATTAATAATAATTCACATAGAAAAAAATCTCTACTCAAAAATATACATATATTAAATTGTTAGGGGGGGTTGGAATTTCTGCTAATATCTCCGCTCACACACATAGGGACCTTTTGAAATTAAAACATATTGTAGAGAATTTAATTATCTATCCAATGGTACTAGCGTCATATCTGGGCCCTAAGCCGTTTTGGAGTTATTAATAATAATTCACATAGAAAAAAATCTCTACTCAAAAATATACATATAGTAAATTGTTAGGGGGGGTTGGAATTTCTGCTAATATCTCCGCTCACACACATAGGAACCTTTTGAAATTAAAACATATTGTAGAGAATTTAATTATCTATCCAATGGTACTAGCGTCATATCTGGGCCCTAAGCCGTTTTGGAGTTATTAATAATAATTCACATAGAAAAAAATCTCTACTCAAAAATATACATATAGTAAATTGTTAGGGGGGGGGTTGGAATTTCTGCTAATATCTCCGCTCACACACATAGGGACCTTTTGAAATTAAAACATATTGTAGAGAATTTAATTATCTATCCAATGGTACTAGCGTCATATCTGGGCCCTAAGCCGTTTTGGAGTTATTAATAATAATTCACATAGAAAAAAATCTCTACTCAAAAATATACATATAGTAAATTGTTAGGGGGGGGTTGGAATTTCTGCTAATATCTCCGCTCACACACATAGGAACCTTTTGAAATTAAAACATATTGTAGAGAATTTAATTATCTATCCAATGGTACTAGCGTCATATCTGGGCCCTAAGCCGTTTTGGAGTTATTAATAATAATTCACATAGAAAAAAATCTCTACTCAAAAATTCCTACAGAAAATTCTTAGGGGGGTTGGCATTTTTGTTAATATCTCCGCTCACACACATAGGAACTTTCTGAAATTAAAACATATTGTAGAGAATTTAATTATCTATCCAATGGTACTAGCGTCATTTCTGGGCCCTAAGCCGTTTTGGAGTTATTAATAATAATTCACATAGAAAAAAATCTCTACTCAAAAATATACATATGGTAAATTGTTAGGGGGGGTTGGAATTTTTGCTAATATCTCCGCTCACACACATAGGAACCTTTTGAAATTAAAACATATTGTAGAGAAATTAATTATCTATCCAATGGTACTAGCGTCATATCTGGGCCCTAAGCCGTTTTGGAGTTATTAATAATAATTCACATAGAAAAAAATCTCTACTCAAAAATATACATATAGTAAATTGTTAGGGGGGGGGTTGGAATTTCTGCTAATATCTCCGCTCACACACATAGGGACCTTTTGAAATTAAAACATATTGTAGAGAATTTAATTATCTATCCAATGGTACTAGCGTCATATCTGGGCCCTAAGCGGTTTTGGAGTTATTAATAATAATTCACATAGAAAAAAATCTCTACTCAAAAATTCCTACAGAAAATTCTTAGGGGGGTTGGCATTTTTGTTAATATCTCCGCTCACACACATAGGAACATTCTGAAATTAAAACATATTGTAGAGAATTTAATTATCTATCCAATGGTACTAGCGTCATATCTGGGCCCTAAGCCGTTTTGGAGTTATTAATAATAATTCACATAGAAAAAAATCTCTACTCAAAAATTCCTACAGAAAATTGTTAGGGGGGTTGGCATTTTTGTTAATATCTCCGCTCACACACATAGGAACCTTCTGAAATTAAAACATATTGTTGAGAATTTAATTATCTATCCAATGGTACTAGCGTCATATCTGGGCCCTAAGCCGTTTTGGAGTTATTAATAATAATTCACATAGAAAAAAATCTCTACTCAAAAATTCCTACAGAAAATTGTTAAGGGGGTTGGCATTTTGGTTAATATCTCCGCTCACACACATAGGAACCTTCTGAAATTAAAACATATTGTAGAGAATTAAATTATCTATCTATCTGTGCGTTAAGCCGTTTTCGAGCAATTAATTTTAATTCAAATAAATAAATGCTATAATCAAAAATATACCTATACAGAAAATTGATAGGGGGGGTTGGAACTACCGGTAATATCTCCGCTCACACACATAGGAACCTTCTCAAATTAAAACATATTGTCGAGCGTTTAATTATCTTTCCAATGGTACTAGCGTCATATCTGTGCCCTAAGCCGTTTTCGAGCAATTAATTTTAATTCAAATAAATAAATGCTATAATCAAAAATATATCTCCCCCACACATAGGAACATTATGAAATTAAAAGATATTGTTAAGCAAGTAATTTTAATTCAATTAGAAAAAAATCTGAGCCAAGAGGCATCGAGTTATTTTTGAATAATTTTTCGGAATGTTAAATTTATTCGGGGTTCTTTAGACTTATTCCTCGGTAGGGAATGGTACCAATATTTGTTTGTGGGGTACTTCATGAGAAGTAATGAACCACTCTGCAAAGTAATGGTTGTGTTCGAAATATGGGTTTTTGGTTGTTCTCTCATTTTCGATTTGTGCCTTAGCAAGAACGGCCTCTGGTCTCCGAGTGATACTGAAGCTATCGGAACATCTGGGTCCAGATCGGGTTCATTGTCCTGGTGCCAGCCTACGTAATCGTTCCCGTCGTTGTATCTATTTTAATATTAATTAGTTTGTAAGTGTATTTTAAAAATTCATCTAAACGAACCTTATAATTAAAATCCCTGCATGATTATTTTCTAATTCCGTAAATATTTTTTTAATATTAATGAATGAGTCGCACACTACCTATTGATCAAGACGAAGTTGTATTGTGCTCCTGCTATTTTGGAAACAATATTTCGTAGCTTTTTTAAAATCGCAGTCCATGGCCGTGCGGGAAAGGAGTTTCCGGAGTAACTATAATTCAACCCCTCATCGCCATACGTTACCTTTAAAATAAACAGAAATTGTCTTTTAGAATACTGAATAATTATACTTTTGGTTTCTAGACCTAGTTAAATAATAACCCTTTCCTATTACTACTTGGGTACTACTACGAACTATTTTACTATACTTTCTTATGCAGGATTGAATAATTTATATTTACTTGTTTTCGAGGAATTGATATCCACGAATCATTTCTCCCTCGAATTTGGGCATTTCTTCCAGAAAAATAAGTGATTCTTTTTTCCAGGTGCTCAAATAGGTCCGTTGCAACTTTTTCGCTCAGAAGCTTGTGGTACTCGAGATCGAGACCCACATCTCTAATTAGTGATGGCTTCCTTTGGCTATTTTTACAGTAGTCTTCTTTCACCAATTTTAGGAGTACCCAATTAGCTAATTAAGGTGGAAAAAAAAATAAAAATAATGTGATTACTAATACTAAAGAGTAAAAATTTATTGCTATAGATTTACAGAATATTTTATATACCATTTGTATCATCTATTACGGTATTGTTGAGACGAGCTCCTTCCACAGAAGGGTTGACTTTTTTGGCACCAGAATAATTGGCTCCCGAATCGGCGTCCCCTGAATTGGTCCTGGAATTATTGGTGGTTCCGGAATGATTGGTGGCTTCGGAAGGATTGGTGGCTTCGGAAGGATTGGTGGCTTCGGAAGGATTGGTGGCTTCGGAAGGTTTGGTGGCTTCGGAAGGATTGGTGGCTTCGGAAGGATTGGTGGCTTCGGAAGGATTGGTGGCTTCGGAAGGATTGGTGGCTTCGGAAGGATTGGTGGCTTCGGAAGGATTGGTGGCTTCGGAAGGATTGGTGGCTTCGGAAGGATTGGTGGCTTCGGAAGGATTGGTGGCTTCGGAAGGATTGGTGGCTTCGGAAGGATTGGTGGCTTCGGAAGGATTGGTGGCTTCGGAAGGATTGGTGGCTTCGGAAGGATTGGTGGCTTCGGAAGGATTGGTGGCTTCGGAAGGATTGGTGGCTTCGGAAGGATTGGTGCCTCCGGAAGGATTGGTGCCTCCGGAAGGATTGGTGCCTCCGGAAGGATTGGTGCCTCCGGAAGGATTGGTGGCTCCGGAAGGATTGGTGGCTCCGGAAGGATTGGTGGCTCCGGAAGGATTGGTGGCTCCGGAAGGATTGGTGGCTCCGGAAGGATTGGTGGCCCCGGGATGACTGGTCCTGGAATTGGTGGACCCGAGATGACTGGTCCCGGAATTGGTGGACCCGAGATGACTGGTCCTGGAATTGGTGGACCCGAGATGACTGGTCCTGGAATTGGTGGACCCGAGATGACTGGTCCTGGAATTGGTGGATCCGGGATGACTGGTCCTGGAATTGGTGGACCCGGGATGACTGCTCCTGGTATTGGTGGACCCGGGATGACTGCTCCTGGTATTGGTGGACCCGGGATGACTGCTCCTGGTATTGGTGGACCCGGGATGACTGCTCCTGGTATTGGTGGACCCGGGATGACTGCTCCTGGTATTGGTGGACCCGGGATGACTGCTCCTGGTATTGGTGGACCCGGGATGATTGCTCCTGGTATTGGTGGACCCGGGATGATTGCTCCTGGTATTGGTGGACCCGGGATGATTGCTCCTGGTATTGGTGGACCCGGGATGATTGCTCCTGGTATTGGTGGACCCGGGATGATTGCTCCTGGTATTGGTGGACCCGGGATGATTGCTCCTGGTATTGGTGGACCCGGGATGATTGCTCCTGGTATTGGTGGACCCGGGATGATTGCTCCTGGTATTGGTGGACCCGGGATGATTGCTCCTGGAATTGGTTGCTCCGTAAGTGGTGACCTTTCTTTTTTTGCGCTGATTGTATCGCAGTCTTTTATTTAAATCAACATGGCGTTCTTCCGATCGGCCCCTCTTATGCTGATGCGCGTTTTCTTTTTTTCTATTGAGTTCTTCGAACAGTGCAAAACCTATAAAAAAAGAAATCGTCGAAAATTTATAATTATTAGAATTATTTTCTTATTTCTATATTGACCCACATTACACCAGCAAAATTTATATACCTAAGACTGTTGGTCCAGCAGAATCATTGTCGGAGGTAAAATGAAACGGCGCAGTGACCTTGACTCCTTCAAATTCCACTTCCAGGTTGCACCAACCAACATGCCTGGTATCCATCGTCTTAATATGTTGACACATATTATTTGGTCTCGTTGTTGTGAAAATTTTAAGAGAGGTTTCATTGAACGTCCCTTCCACTTTCGCCACGGTCCAGAATCCGGATAGATTCACTTCAATTTGCCTATTAAAAACGTCATTAATTAAATTAGACTTAAAAAAACAGGTGCGCCCACGAAGGGAAAATAGTTGACCTGGAGAAAATAAAACCTAATTATCACAAAGCAGTTTTGCTGAAAAAAACCAACCAAAAAAAAAAGAAAAAAAAAGGGCTTCAAAGGTATACTTCCATTTTTCCACTAAACTTTAAAATTTGTTCAGAATATTAAAGTTATGAACTTTCTCTCTTTTACAAACAACGCTCGTTTTACACTACCTTTGCCAAGCAAATAGCGCCCCTAATGAGCAATGAAAGCTGAGATCATGGAAACAATTGTAATAATTCTTACCTTGCGTTCATGATTTCCGTATAGAGGTCCGAGGTCGTTTAATAGAGCAGATTTCCGTATAGAGGTCCGAGGTCCTTTAATAGAGCATATTTCCGTATAGAGGTCCGAGGTCGTTTAATAGAGCAGATTTCCGTATAGAGGTCCGAGGTCGTTTAATAGAGCAGATTTCCGTATAGAGGTCCGAGGTCGTAATGAGTTGTTTTTGAAAATTTGTGGCGCTGGAGACTGGAGATAGAATAATAAAATTTCTGAAATCAGGCTTTATATACCCCCCTTCAATAATAGAAACCAACTTTCCAAGAACTGGAATTTTCCAGTGTAAACTGGATATTACTGGTTCTCTAAGACGTGCAGTGGCGGCTAAGATGTTTTCACAGGCAGGCTGATAAATTTGAGTTCCCCAGACCTGAAATTTAGCCACCCCCCCCTCCCCCCGGGTAATTTTGGTTGTTGAATTCTGAACCCATTCAATTTTTACCTCCCCGAGTGAACTAGTTCACGGGGAGGTATTACGTTCGTCGTGTCAGTCTGTGTGTGTGTTTGTGGCTTCCGGTGTACACAATACCTTTTAATAATCGGATCAAAAGTCTAGTGACGTAATCATGCCTTCTTATCGTTCAATTCCGTTCAACGGGAATTCCTATAATCTGGCTGCCAAATTGTGCTTCAGGTGTCGTGCAATATTATGCAACCGGACGTCTCCCATTTCATATCATCACCTTCCACATCATGGTCGAACCTCGATGCCGGACAGTTGAAGGCGATTATAGCCAATGGGTTGTCTCCCATTGTTATAATCACCTCCGACCATCCACACACCAAGGTCCAACCTCCAGTTTCCGATCTCAGCGGGCCATACTAGCGAGGCGTCCCTCACTAATATGGTCCACGTCAACCATCCACTCTCCAAACATCGCCCCCCAAGGGTAAATTGACCGACACGTGAACACTCAATGCCAGAACCTTTGAGCTTTGATAAGGTGGGGTGTCCAACAGATCTTACCACAATCGGATACT
Organism: Odiellus spinosus; assembly: GCA_963920705.1. Classification (NCBI taxonomy): domain Eukaryota; kingdom Metazoa; phylum Arthropoda; class Arachnida; order Opiliones; family Phalangiidae; genus Odiellus; species Odiellus spinosus. Next base: position 868,356 of record CAWUCO010000001.1, read on the forward strand.
ATATAATGGCATTCGATTCGCTTTTATAGTCTCTTTGGAAGCGTAAAGTGTAAAGTTGCCTTATGCCGGGATATCTTTTGGTGAATTGAAACGTAATATTAATTTAAAATGTAATTAAAAATATTACAATTGTATCACTTAATCTAATTTATAATTTAGTTGAAAATTAAATTTAAAATTGAAGATAGTTTAGAAGATATTTAAGAAATAGTCCAAAATTTAAAGAAAAATGAGCGTTATGATACCAGCTAGAGTTGGCAGCACGCGCTAAGCTATTTTCCATATACCATTTAGTTCAAAAAGCATAGGTATAACGGTACTCTAGGCTTAGGCTTGCTGCAAACTCAGAGTGGATTGAAAATCTAATACAAGTTTTATACAAATGTCTATACTATCGTATATAATTTTGATAAATTGATTTAATTTTTTAGCTTAGCCACCGTTGTTAAAATTGTAGGTGTTTCTTTTATCATGGGATTGAATTTTTTAATTAGTTTATCGTTTCTCGGCGCATATATAAGCGCGAAATACTGATTCGGCCGTCATTTAATTGCGTATCTATAGACCGAGTATCACCAAAAACCGAAATTTTACGCCATAAGCCTTGTTTTAGCCTCACACGCGGAAAGATAATGTGTTTATTGTTTATTGAATAGGTTTGCTTAGGATTGTGTCCACTATTCCGAAGTCATGCATATAAAGTTTTGCTTTTTGGCGTTACTTGGTTTACAAATACTCTAGTACCGTATTTCCCATATGGTTTTATCAGAGGAACCTTGACCTTTTTTTCTTTTTAATTGATTTTAATTCTTGAAAGACTTGCTTAATCCATAATTTATTTACTTCTTGATCAAGCTAGTTTACATAAAAATTCCCTCTATGAAATTTTGGATTCTTCGAATTCAACTTATTCTCGGTAACAAATTAATTTTTCCTTTCAATTATTTAATTGATGTATTTAGTGTTTAATTGAGATATTCTTATTATATCTGTACCATATATTTACTGAAGATTGCTATTTTCAATCGCTTGAATTCTAATTTTGTTTCGATTTATTATTGAGTTTAGAATTGGAATAATTGTTGAAAAACAATGGTTATTTCCGATTCATTATTTTTTTTTTTCTAAAGTTATAAATTTCTATTTTCGTAAAATATTATTTTACGCTTTACCGATTGAATTCTGATATATTTTTTGTTACTCAGCGTACGAGTTTAATGTTTACTTTGAAGATCAAAGTAGTTACTCTCTATTTTGTTTTTGTATTCGTTAGTAATTTATTTTACTTTGTGTTAAGAGTTATTTAACACTTTCTTGAGATTGTAGTTTTGAATTCATTCAACTTCGATTCGGATTTTTATTATTGCGTTTGGGTATTATTTACTTTAAAAATTTTAATCATAAAAAATGGGAGACGAAGATATTAGCAAAGAGGAATTAAGAAAGCGTAAAGCTAGAGAGAGAATGAGAGAACGCAGAGCTAATCCAGAATATCGTAGGAGAGAATGTGAAAGAAGGAAATATTTAGCGGCCCAAAAGAAAGTCATTGTGTACGGTACTAATATAACTGTTACTCCGACTGAAGTGATCTTATCACCCGCTATTGCTAGGCAAGATAATTACGAAGTACCGCCATCTACCAATGTAGTTAAAAGCAATACTGAACTGGTAGGAATACAGGTAATGGAGGGTTTTATATCTTCTCCAAAGGATGAAAATCAACCTTCCACCTCTAACTCAGAACCGAGGGCCAACAATAGTGCAGGTTCGCTAGCGAAAAAAAATTCGCGCAAAGACGCAGAATATACAGAAGTAGAACGTGCTAGAAAAAGGCTAGCCATGGCTGATAAACGCCAAGAGGTAGGATATACAGAAGCAGAACGGGCTAGAAGTCAGTTGGCAATGGCTGATAAACGCCAAGATGTAGGATATACTGAAGCAGAACGTGCTAGAAATCAGTTAGCGATGGGTTTTAAACGCCAAGAGGTAGAATATACAGAAGCCGAACGTGCTAGAAATCAGTCGGCGATGGCTTTTAGACGCCAAGAGGTAGAATATACTGAAGCCGAACGTGCTAGAAATCAGTCGGCGAAGGCTTTTAGACGCCAAGAGGTAGAATATGCTGAAGCCGAACGTGCTAGAAATCAGTCGGCGATGGCTTTTAGACGCCAAGAGGTAGAATATACTGAAGCCGAACGTGCTAGAAATCAGTCGGCTATGGCTTTTAGACGCCAAGAGGTAGAATATACTGAAGCAGAACGTACTAGCAATCTGTTAGCGAAGAATGCTAGGCGCCAGAGTGATGTTTATAGAACCACAGAACGTTTTCAGAATAGAACTTCAGCGCTTGAAAGAAGGGCTGACCCTTTGAACATAAAATCAAATTATTTTAATACCATTAAGGAAGGTCCGACTTGGAAATGTGAAGGATGTTCTAATCTTTTTTTTAGGGGTTCTGGATCTTTTATTAAGTCAAATATGTTTTTGTCTATTTCTGGTATTCAACCCCGCGTTTTAAACGAAAAAGTTTTCTTATGCAGCGCTTGCAATAAAGCGATTAAAAAAAAGGAGATTCCAAAGTTTTCTAGAGAAAATGGATTTGAGTTTCCGGTCATACCAGAACAATTGATAAGTATTTCGAATTTGGAAGAGAGAATGATATCCCCACGAATACCATTTATGCAAAAAAGACGGCGGGGTTGTGACCAACAAAGGGGTATTAAAGGAAACGTGGTTAATGTACCTATAAACGTTGAGTCCACAGTGTCCGTTTTACCAAGGTTACCCCGTGATACGGACACCGTTCAAATTGAATTAATGAGAAGGATGCAATATAACAGGCCGTTTATGCATGAAACTGTTAGGCCCAGAAAGATTATGGAAGCCCTGAATTATTTAGTACGTACCCCGTTGTATTAGAAGCATGAAATAACGATTAATCGCAATATATTAGATCCAATTCAAGAAGAGCTAGAATTTATTGTTGATGAAGATGACCGTCAGAGACATTACGTTGAGTTACCACAGGCTAACTCAGAGGGTGTACAAGTTGTACAAAATGACGATAGAGATAGCGATGAATTATGGAATGAACCCGATGTTGTTAAGTCAACCCCAGTGGGCAATCAGGACACGTTATTAGTTTCTTTGTCCGATTTCTTACCATAAAATACTTTACGTGTTAAATTTGCCCCGGGGGAAGGGCAAAAACCGATGTCCTTGTTATTTGACGAGGATTCGGAGGAATTATCTTTCCCGAGTATTTATGTGGGTCAAAAAAGACAACTTGATGTCAAAAGTAGTTATGGAGATATCGTTAAGTGGGAACTTCGAAACGCCGATCGCCGATGTGCGAAGAATCCTTCGAAGCTTTTTTACTCTTTGGTTAAATTAGAAACCAAAAAAGTTAGTCAAGCGATACAAGTTTGTATGAGAAAAAGTAAAAAAAAAGACGGGTCGAATTACACGGCCGGGTATCTCGCCACTGAGGGCGCAATTGAAACACTAGTAAAGCACGATGATAGTTTTTGAGTTTTAGAAACACTACAATCATCTCCATCTTATTGGCAACACAGACAAAAGAAGATGTTGGCGATGCTAAGACAACTTGGGGCAGCTACACTTTTTGTAACGCTTTCAGCTGCTGAAAGTAAATGGCCCAAGCTTTTAAACGTATTACGCTTAACTTCTGGGCAGGAAGTTCTAGGAAACCAAGAGGTTTTAAGTTTAAGTTACTCTGAAAAAGCGAAGCTTATTCAGGATGACCCAGTTACTTGCGCTCGTTATTTTGACTACCGTTTCCGAGCTTTGCTTAAAGCTCTTAAGAAATTAGGCCCCCTTGGTATAGTAGAAGATTACTACTTTAGAGTAGAAATACAACAAAGGGGCTCTCCGCACCAGCATGGACTTATTTGGATAAAGGGGGCCCCTAAGCTGAAGGACGACTTTTCTAATGTCAAAGAAGTAGAAAAGTTTGTCGATGAAATTATTGCTTGCGCTGGTGAGCACGACGATGAAAACTTGAGTGTATTGACACGACTACAAATTCATAGACATACGATAATGTGTAAAAAAAAGGTGAATAATAGTTCAGTTTGTAGTTTTGGTATTCCTTTTCCACCCATGCCCCGTACTATAATATACGATCCAAAGAAAAGGGAGGTTGGAACGGCGGAGGTAGAAAAGAAATGCAAAGAAAATAGTAAACGTTTATATGATACTTTGCAATCAAAGGAGAAGGAACTCCTAAAGATACTAGGGTTAATCCTTATAACAAAGAAGTTTTGGGGCTCTGGCAAGCAAATATGGATACTCAGTTTGTTCTCGATCTCTACGCTTGCGTTATGTACATTGTTTCCTATATAGGAAAATCGCAGAAAGGAATATCGGACCTCTTGCGTGAAGCCGCAAAACAAGCGAATAAGGACAAATGTAGCGTGAAAGAGAAATTGAAGGTTATAGCAAATAAGTTTTTAAATGCGCACGAGATTAGTGCGCAGGAGGCGGCTTATTATTGTTTACAAATTCCTGTGTCTAGGTCTAGTAGAGCGTGTACATTTATAAACACAAATTTGCCCGAAAATCGTTTACACATTCTTAAAACCCGAGAGGAACTTCAAGAGTTGCCACAAGACAGTGACAACATCTTTTCCTCTGGGCTTTTAGATCATTATGTCCAAAGGCCTGATGAATTGGAGATGACAACGTTAGCTCAGTTCGCTGCTTGGTACGAGTATGCCAAAAGTCGAAAAGCCTTCGCTAATTCCCAAACAAATGTTGATGACGTAGAAAACATTGAGGTTGAATCGTATGGAAATTGGCTGAAACTTAAAGATTCTTCTGGGTTTGTTAGAAAACGTGGCCACTCGAAAATAGTACGTTACCGAAGGTTTAATTTGCAAAAAGATCCAGAGAACTTTTATAGGGAACAAATAATGTTGTTCACGTCTTGGCGCGATGAAACCAAAGACATCTTAGAACAGGATCTTAAAACTGAGTACGAAGTTTGTCTAGATAATATTAAGGAAGTCAGAATAGAGTTTATAAATGAAATTGACGAAATGGCGCTTGAGCAGGCCATTAATGATTTTGAGAACGAAGCCATAGAATCAGATCTTACTAATATGCAACCGAGTTTGAACATCAAAATGAATTAGATAGATCGGTTGCTACCGAAGACACTGAATTTCTAGTTAACGCTGAGCACTAGAGATATGATTAATGGAAATGCTGATAAAACTATTGCGCCTTCAGTTACTTTGGTTGATGATTCTAAATACAAAGATATTGTTAGAAAGTTAAATTCAAAACAAAGAGAGATCTTTTATCATGTTTTATTCCATTTAAAAACTCAGGAAACCCCTTTACGTCTCTTTGTTACAGGAGGAGCTGGTGTTGGTAAAAGTCTATTGATTAGTGCCATTTACGAGGCAGTTTCCAGATTTTTCAATAAACAACCAGGGTCTAATCCCTCAGAAGCGAAAGTTTTACGATGTGCGCCGACTGGAAAAGCGGCTTTTAATATAGGTGGAGCTACTTTGCATAGTACATTTAGCTTACCTGTCAGTCAATTTACTGGAAACATTTCCAGGTTGGAGAGTGAAACTCTTCACAAATCGAGACTACTGTACGGTCAATTAAAGTTGCTTATTATTGATGAAATTTCTATGGTTGGAGCAAAAATATTTAATAGAGTTAACGCTAGGTTGCAAGAAATCATGGGTTGTCCGGCGTATTTTGGCGGAGTGTCCGTGTTGCTTGTTGGCGATTTTAACCAACTTAGACCCGTGCGTGACTATTTCGCTTTTCAGCCACCGAGTGAAAGAGATAATCCTTACGTTTCGTTGGTTGGAAACCCTATATGGGAGGAGTTCCAGTTTTCGGAACTAGACGAAATAATGAGACAAAAAGACGATAAAATATTTGCTGAAGCTTTAAATAGAATGGCAGTTGGTAAGATGACGCAACTTGATATAGGCCTTTTCGCTAGATTAGAAATAAGTGCTGACCGTAACCCCCCAAAAAACGCTATTCATCTTTTCGCCACTAATGTTGAGGTGGACCGCTTTATTTCGGAGAAACTTGCTAGGATAGAAACTGAAAAGGCTTGTTCAGTATCAATAGATTTTGTAAACGGAGACTTAACTAGCAAAGTTAAGAGTGATATTTTAGCGCAAGTTCAGAAGTTAGCGACTTCCGATACTTATGGTCTTCCCAGAGAATTGAAATTGGCTTGTGGTATTAGATATATGATGACTAATAATGTTGACACGGCGGATGGACTAACGAATGGCGCGACTGGTTGGTTACGTAAAATAGAATACGGTACTAATAGAAACGGAATTCAATTTCCATCAAGAGTTTGGATCGAGTTTGATGACCAAAATGTTGGGAAAAATTTGAGGCAACGAAGTTACGGGTTGTACAGGTTAAATAATTTTAGTACGTCTTGGACACCCGTTGAAAAAGTAACCAAAACATTTGCGAGAAAATGGAGGCAGAGCAATGTTACAGTGTCCAGGAAACAATTTCCTTTGGTAATTTCCGAAGCCATTACGATACACAAAAGTCAGGGTGATACGTACTCGTCGGTAGTAGTTCACTGTAAAGCGTCAAAAAAATTAGAAAAAGCCTCCTTATACGTGGCATGCAGTAGGGCGAGATCGGCTTCCGGTTTGTATATTGATGGTAAATTTCAAGTTCCAAATCTCCCTAAAAACAACGTTGTAGAATTGGAACTCAAAAGATTGCGAGACACTAAAATCATTGAGCTTCCATTCTTGAAAAAACCGGTGTTCATTTATGTTCATAATGCACTATCCTTAAATGCTCATTTGGAAGATATTTTAGTTGACAAAGTAATATTATCCAGTCAGTTATTATGTTTCGTTGAAACGTGGAAGAAAGAAACGGATAATTTTTGTGTGCCATACTACAGGGAAGTAGGGGGCATTTACTTACCAAGAACAGCACGAAGAGTCGCTTTTGGCTCGTCGATTTATTTGAAAGATAAATCGGAAAACACAGTTAAAGACATGGATAACAGAGTCTTACGAACAGATATGCCCTTCAAAAATTCTCATATAGAACGTTGCTGGTTAGACGTTTCAATAGAAAATGAACCCATATCTGTCGTCCTATTGTACAAATCTCCCGGTGCAAGTTTGCGAACTGTTTTTGAAGATTTTAACCCTTTATTTAACATTAAATACGATTGTTCAGTTCCAACAGTTGTGGTTGGAGATTTTAATATTAACTTTTTAAAAAGTAAAACAGCGCTTACACTTTTTTTCGAACCTTTCGATATGTCTCTATTGCCTGGTCTCGATGGCAAATATTCTACCGATTATCATTGTCAATTAGATTTAGCGTTTGGAAACAAATTATTTCGAGACCGATATGAAGCGTTTTATCGGGAAACATATTATTCATGTCATAAGAGTATATGTATTTGTAAGAAATATACATAGAACCCGAGAGGGTTGACACATAGACAATCCGAGAGGGCTGATCTATGCGGTTAATCGAAAACCCGAGAGGGTTGATCTATTCGGTTAATCGAAAACCCGAGAGGGTTTGGGAACATAGACAATCCGAGAGGTTTGATCTATGCGGCCCGTAGAAAACCCGAGAGGGTTTATCTACTTTGCTCATAGACAGTCGGGAACGGTTGATCTATGTAGCACGTAGGCAGTCCGAGAGGGCTGCTCTACTAGGCCTGTAGACAACCCGAGAGGGTTTGTGGCCCGTAGACAACCCGAGAGGGTTGATCTACTTAGCTCGTAGAAATTCCTATAGGGTTTTTCTACTCGAAAACTTAGAGGCGAGGCGGTCAGTGCCAATTCTTTTCAAGGCAATGGTAAGTTTCTAATGACTTTGTTTCAAAACTTCTTGATAAGAATAAAGTATTTTAATAATTTATGTATATTCATTTCCAATAGGTGCAAAAATCAATCCGATTTGGTGTTCCATCTTTGAGGGTTAGTTCAACCGGCACAAGTTTACAACTTAATTGTCAAGGACGTGCGATGCTCTTAAAAAAGATTTCTCTCCCAAGGGGACTTAGAACCAGAAATGATTATTATTTGGATATTGTATGACACTTGGACTTTAAAATACTGTGTGGATATATAGAGGCTTTGCACATAACAAAGCTAATGGATCTCTCAAGCCACTAGTATAATCCGTCCATAAATTTCAACACTTATGGTCAGGCGATCCCTGAAATGTCGAAGTTTCCGGAAACGTTATCGCGGAGAGTGTCGTTAATGTGCTTAATTTTTGCCGTCCACCCCCTCTAGACGTTACCTTGCGGTACAGAACAGCGGCACGAAAACGCACCTGTGAGACTACATGAATAATTGCGCCATACGTTATTTAATTATCAGTCAAATGTCGGAATACTCGGAAAGGTTCTCGCGGACAGACGTTGACCCCCTCTAGACGTTACAGAACAGCCGAACTAAAACGCGCCTCTAAGACTGCCCGAATAATTACGTCGCAACTCACTCAATAATCATATGTCGTAGTCCGCGGAGTAGTTTTCGGTGGCATTGCCGTAAACGTGATTCTTTTCAGCCACCCAGCACTCTATACGTTACCTTGCCGTACACAACGGGCGAAATAAAACGCGCATGTAACACTGCACGAATAATTGCGTCGCACGTCACTAAATAATCAGTCAGATAGGCCTTTCAAGCATGGTAAGCTGGACCCAGCCTTTCTTACAGCGTACAAACTAAACATTTCGAAACGCAGACACCTTACTCGCTCGATTGGGTTGCGGGCGCTTATCAACAAGCGCGGTGCCACATCGTTTCAATTTACGTGGCTTTCCCTACTATGGTTCTTATCACGTTTTAGATACTACTCTTTGAATGTCTTTTGACCACAACGGCTTGCGCGCGGCTCTTTATGGCACTAGAGACCTTTAAATTCCCACGTACATTGATAGGTGTTTTATCAGGGCATCCATCGCTATCTCGGAAATTTTTTAAACAATGTTTGCACCATTCTCCAGGTCTTTGTCAGATTTTAACTCTATCGCTATGTAAATAATTACTGTCTGAACTTCAAATGTTTAAGATAAGAGATATCTACGTCATTTCATACTTTGCGTTGCTTGCTTTTGCTCGTATATAGTACACAATTTTTGGCTTAATTTCATTATCAATTCATAAATTTATAGTGTATATCATTTGCCTAATTTTTGATACTTCTTCGCTTTTAGATGTATTTGAGGTCTTCGACTAATACCACGCGTGCCGGTTATGAAAGGCTATATCTCAGCCATGTATACCAAAAATTTCTTTGTTTAATTTTAAAAACCAAAAAATACAAACAGTAACTGAACTGATTATAATTTATAAATTGCGTGACACATGATCACGCCCTTCCTTAAGATGGATAATATTCGCATAACTAATTACTATGTTTAAATATATTAATTTGTCTGCTGGGAGTGGTGGCGCTCTCCTGTAATCCGGCGTCTCGGAGGCACTGGTCCCTCAAACCCGAGGAGTGTTGTGGAATGCACGTCCGCAACGTGTCGGTCCTTCAAGCTGAGTATTCGTACCTGAATAATCTTTTCCGCTGGACCCTCTTGGGATGGAACCGATCAAAAATATATGTTTAGCTCCAAAATACCCTTTGTCGACTTTTTAATGATGTAAATTGCTTATAATAATATGTTGTATTTGTTATAAAAACGAATATTCGTTCAAGAATGTTATAAAAATGAAATAATTAAAATACGATTATTACCTGCAATATTTGAAGCCCAGTTTAATGTTTTTTCTTTGGCTTCTTATAATAAAATAGTACAGCTTGATTTTTGGGAAGTTTAAAACCAGTATTTATTTCTAGCAGAATTACAATAATTAAACATAAGTATCCCATAAACCAATTTTCCTTACTAAATAATGTGAAGAACATTTTTTCACTACCGACTACGTAACGCTCACATGACCCTACATACGTGAAAGCTTCTACTTCTGTTCCAGATCCGAATGAAATAACTCTGTGGAAATGAAGTCATCCGAACTACCACACTGTTGAATGAATGATTGTCGTCTTTCTCTTTACAAAGATACCTTTGTAACAGGGAGGTGCGACTCCATTTAAAATGACTCGCAAGCGTTCTTTTATAGTTTGATATACTATATTAATTATAAAATTTATAAAAATTGTATTAAACTGTTTGTGTCTGGACGATGGGAAAAGTTACCTTCCAGGCGAAAAGGAGTAAACTGTCTGGTCAAACGCGCGACGAGTATTGTAAACGTGTTTATTTCACTTCACGTCAAACATAAAAAACTTATATTTACGCTTGAACTTGAAAAACGGAACGATAAATGCTAATAATTAGTCCTTTTATTTATCATTCAAATTCAAACTACCAAATATTACACTATACATGATGGTCGAGTCCACAAGAGCAGCCAAACCTCTAATGCTCAAGTTTTGCATTTTTCTATTCATTTTATATATAAAGTTTTCGAAATGAAAATAAAAATAAAATATTCGCTCTGTCTTTTCCACACACATACTACATCCAAGTACATCATAGAAGCCTACACCTTCGGTGTGGCTAAAATGCGTAACAAAACGTCACTTCCGAAAGCAGTTCGCAATTATTCATTATTTTGGCCTAACGAAACGATAATAAAACCACCGAGTACAAGGCGATTTGGATTCGATTTGTTTCTAGTCCTATATTGGTTTGTAGATCTTTTTTATTGGTGGGTTAGGCCTATTTAAACGATAAGGAATCGATAAAAAAAATCACTTGTTATTATGTTGCATTGTTATTTTATTATTTCTACTACTTTAACAATAATATACCCTTCTGGCAAATTTTTAAGTATTTTGTTTCTCCACGCCACAATTCAGGATTAGAGAAAATTTATTTTTTAAATGAGTTACGTTTTTGATAATGTTTTGGAAAGGTTCGGTCCGCTTTTCTTTTTCGACTTTGAACCTGTGTTAGAAAGATAATTCAGTTTGCGCGAAATTCAAATAGTGCGAATATATATATATTTTAAACGTATACCAAAATGTGCGTGGCCAAATGCGCAGACACGATTCGCGTTGAAAGATCAGCACCGAAAAGAGTTATTCCACGTTTTTCTTCACAGTTTACAGCGGCTTGCACAGGTCCACCAAAGTTTTGCAAGATATTGCTTTTACGATATTCTTCTATTTTCAGCATACGCATTAAAGTGAAGCCTTGGTTGATTTCCAGATACGTAGAAATGTTTTCCTGTGATTTACAAAAGATAAAGCTTACTAATAGTTTAATTCAAGAAATTTAAACTTAGAGATCAATCTTATTAACGTAGAATTTTCTATAACTAGAATCCATGGTAGAGTGGTATAAAAGGAAGAAACAATAAAAACTTAACTCCTCAAATCCACGTGTTTCTTCCTTTATAATAGTTTTTAAATATTTCAATCTTACATTGCTGTTTTGTTTTAGTGCCTCTTCCGTGTAAGCAAGTTGCAAGGATAAATCCTTTTGACGCTCGTATAGTCTGCGCTCTTTCTGGAGACATTGTTGGCTTAGGACATCCTGTCCGGCAAAGATGGAATCTAATTCCGGTACAAAGTTGTAGGGGCTTGGTGTCACCTTGCATCCTAAACTCTAGAGTAGTATAAATACAATATATTTAAGTAACAGAAACAATAGTCGGGGGGGGGGGACGTCACTCTTGATTTGGTTGTACACCCGAGTTCACACGAGTCCAGCTTTGGTAGTACAAAGAGTCCAAACTTTGCTGAGTTATAAAGTATCTGACCCCTCGACAATAGTACTTTATATTACCTTTATCATTTCTGGAACAGTCGCCTTCTCCTTACTATCCAACTCCTTTAAAGCAGGAATCTTTTCAAACATTTCGTTTAGTTTCGACATTATATTATTTTAACACTGTTCGTTAGTACACAGTTTGTGAAATCTTTCTGTAAGAATTCGGTACGGAAATTCGGTTTTATACGTTTGAATCGGCGTTTTTTTACTCCCAATACGGGGTGACCATCTAATTATTTGGGGATTTTTTTATTTTCGGGGAATGTGTAGGCCAAGTAAAGAAATCTTCCCCCGCTGATCAGTAATACTGCCAGCTGAGAGAAGAGATATTACAGCTGTGCTATAGAGAATATGCCTCTTTCGCGAAAAGTGAAAATAGAGACATCTGTGTCAGGAATATTACGTAGCTTTGACAGCACTGACCCCCTTAAAGGGATAATGAAAGGGCGAAACAACCTATTTTTTATCGATTAAGAATGCTAAAATAAAGAGAAAAACATTAACAAAACTCACCAAAAAGGTTTCGTTAATTTGTAATGAATTTCCAAAGTCACAAACTTCAAGCTGCTAAGCCTAGTTTGGTCGGTAAACGGGGCGAGCACGACCTGTATTTAAAAAAAAGGGGGAGATTCAAGATCCAATCGCAAGCTAGTTCGCGTATTTTATTGTCAGCCACATTAGCGCGTGATTGGATCACGAATCTCCCGCGTATTTAAAAAAAAATACAGGTCGCGCTCGCGCCGTTTACCGACCAAGGCTTAGCAGCTTCAAGTTTTTGACTTTGGAAATTGGTTACAAATTAACGAAACCTTTTTGGTGAGTTTTGTTAATGTTTTTCTCTTTATTATAAAATTCTTAATCGATAAAAAATAGGTTGTTTCGCCCTTTCATTATCCCTTTAACATCCCATCTCAAGATTGGAGGTCACGTGTGTTCAGAGATCTTAACGATTTTTTATATTCGTTATGGCTTTCTTAAGTACTATATAACCAAGATGGGTGATATTAACTGGCTTCCATTGGAATCTGACCCCATGTACGTTTTAATATTTATCAAAAAAGCTTAATCAATTAAAACGTACTTATAGCGAAATTTTTAATTTCTATACAGGTTATGAACTCCGTTGTCGTCATCGTCCGCGTAATCTCCTAAGAACCTTGCTTCAATCTAGTAATACATTTATTATTTGTGCCAAAATCAGACGCTATAGAAGGCTTTAACGATCAATCACAGAATTTCAACTTTCGAATCTTTATTGAAGGTAATGGAAATTTAATTTATTATCTTAGTAATTAGTGCTGCTTCTTTCGTATGATTCAAACACCGTCCAGTGCCGCGTAAAGCATCTGCCATTGATTTAGTTTCAATAGATATATTTTAATTGCATGAAGTTAGGTTTTAAGTAATTATATTTCTAAAATAACAGATTCGGACTTTCAGATTCAATAATAAGTATTTTCGTCTACTTACTCTCATGCACTAGATTATAATTGTTATTTTTTCAATCGGAAATAGGGTAAATCTCCTTGCCAGGTTTCAGGAAAATTGTTTTGGTTTTTGGCGTTGCACTACGCTACTCTGTCCATTCATATTTTCATTTAACACTAGGCACTTTTTGAAAGGGTTTTACAACAACGTTTTTTAGTAAAATATCGGTTTTATTTTGGTTTCAGATGTCTCGTGAAAAGCGGTCAAAATTTCTTTTAAAAAACAACCCATGGTCCATACTACAACGGGTTGTGGGGTTTAAGGCCGAAAACTGGCCTATGCGGTTGTGTCATTTGTTTTTCAAGAAAGAAATAATATTTCCAAATCAAATTAACTTAATAGCCGCATTCGGATATGTAAATGATGTACCGCCTAAAATATTATGTGAAGCATTGGAATTTAACAATGTTCTGGCTGTGTACAAAAAAGCTGAACACACGATAAACATCCTATACAAGCTTTGGGAGGAATGTCCCGATTCATGGTCATTCAATGCAAGTTACTCGTTGAAAGACCAATGTTACTGTTTCGTCAATGGGACAAAGTAAGACAACAAATAAATTCTTATTCATAATAATAGTTTTCAGCAGATATCAATTTTCACTGTTTAGTCGCAGGAGTATATAATAATAGCTTTCACTCCCCCAAAGTTAACTGAAATATTAAAAAAGTAAAAAAAAGGAAGAAAAAACACATGCAGATAATGTAGTTAGTTCCTTATTGTTAGAAAAGGTAGCTTTGCGAGAAAGTTTTCTACCTAGTAAGGTCTTCCTCAGACCGACGAAGGACTTGAAAAGTCCAAAGCTTTTTTGCGAAGTTACCGTTTGTAACTATAAAAAGCTTTCTACATCATCTTCATGTGTTTCTTCCATTTATAATTTTTTTAGAGTATTTCACTACCATGGATTTTATTTATCTCCATAATTCAACGTTAATAACTGAAATGTCTCTATAGTTCGGTCTGGTGACTAGTGTTAAAATACGTATTTTATTATTGTAGGATGACTGAATCACAAATACAACAAATGGGCTCGATTCTCGGCATTGCTGAAAACAAAATTTCTTCTGGTGCAGAAAATGTGTAAGAAATAATTTAAGTAGAGAAAAGTTTGCTTTGAAAATCCAAGGTCATTGTGAGAATAATGTAATATGTATATGCATAGGTTAATAGAGTTGGATAGTGATGATGATGTTATGATGTCGCAAACTTTAGAGGCTTTCGAAGCTAGTTACGTCGAAGAAGGTATCGCAGTTGGAGTGAAGTAAGATTTTAACATGATTTACTTTGTAGGGGATAAAGGCTCAAATCTTTCCAAAAACAAAACTTTTAAATATTGCTAGACAAATTTTTCAGCCTTTATCAAGAATTAATTGATGATATTTTTATCGCTGGCAATGCGTTCTAAGTGATTATTGTCTTTTCAGCGAAAACCCGTCTTCGGAAAACTCGTCCATCGTTAATCAGTCGTCGGAAAATTCTATCGCTAACCAGTTATCGGAAAACTCTGCCACTAACCAGTCGTCGGAAATTTGACTAAAAAAATGTAATTGCTGAGGAAATGTAATAAAAAATAAATATTTCAAATTAAACATCGTCAGTCCTACAGCAGCAGCCAGCATAAATAGATTGTGTAAAATTAGATTAGGTTTGGATTTCGTTTGGTTTTGGTCTAACATATCATTGCTTACTTTGAATTTGGTTAGGCCTCTTAGTACTTATCTTCTATTTTAATATATTAGGTTCGGTTAGTGGTCGGGGAGGTACCATTTTGGGTTTTCCCAACTTGTTTTCCTACCACAATTTAAAAATATTTTTTACACAAAAAAGTATGTTTATCGTGATCAAAGCTAAATTCGATAACCTTTCTTCCACATCGTAGTTCGTAAATATGTTTCTAGCCTATTTAGAGTTCTAAAATTCGTTCGCCTGTGATATTGGCGACAGGCGTCGTCATAACGATTTGAAAATATTTAAATAAATCTGAATTTCGCTAGTAACTGTTAAGGCGGATGCCCACAGACGTCGAAACTGTATTTCGCGCGTGCGACACTGCGCCCAAATTATACGCGTTCGTGCGATGACTTGCGAGATTGGGCTAGATTCCTATTTTCGTAAGTTCTCGCGCGAAATTTTACGCCACAGAACGGTGATTGTCTGTCATTAGATTTAGTAGCTGAGATTCGTCAAGGTGTATTAAAATGGATTTTGACGTCAAACTAAACTAGGAAGTTCAAAAATATGAGAGTATTTTCAATCTTAAACACCAAAATAAATTAACCGGAAACGATAAGAGCTTGAAAATTTATGGCGTTCTATTGCTTTATCGATGAGTGAATAACGAATATTCTAATAAAATATGCAGAGATGAAATTCTAGAAACGATCTGAACATCTTTTTTTTTTAATTTCATAATTAAAGGTGATTGAAATATCCTTATTATTATCTTTACTGAGTTAAATTATGCTCATAATATAGACCAACGGCAATTTAAGCCTTGGCTCATGCTACTTATGATCGGAAATTTTCAAATCTACTTACAAATTCTGAAAATCTCGGGGAATAATTCCTTCACCCACAAGGACCGTTTATTCTTCTTTTTAATTGAAATTAGAGACGAAATTGTGATTTTTCTACTATGTAAGAGCAGTAACTGCTGTTTTAATTCGCTCATTTTCGTCCGCTACAAAATCGTTTTTTACACGATTGTCACGTGGCCAAAAAAATTCGATGTGGATGGTTTTCGAATAAAACACGCGAATTTTCTACACGCTCACGCGTTTCGCGCGAAAGTGAAATTTCGAGCGTTGCAAACTAGGGTTAGGAATGCAACA
>CAWUCO010000001.1:891981-904592 GCA_963920705.1 Odiellus spinosus
CTGATGACGAGGAAGATATGTATCGTCGAGGTCTCTTTTTCCTTAGATGTCGACGCATACGTTCGCTTGAATCAGTCGCAGGAGCCTTCTTCTTTTCTTGAGATATTTGTCTTTCTTTTGTAAGTACTCGGACTTGCGATCCCGAGGATCTTCTGTCTTTGTCTCTGTCAGATATTTGCGGATGTTCTACTTCATTCTCTCTTGGTAAGTTTTCTTCGGGTGGAAGTACTTCCGGTTCCGGAGCAGCAGGTAAAGGCTGTTCTATTTCCTCGATTTGAATATCTTTCGCATGATACAATTTTAATTGGGCAATGTTCATTGGTCCGATATTTTTTCCAGTAATAGCGTCTTCCAAAACATATACCAAAGGATTTCGTTTTTCGATTATCCTATAAGGACCTGACCATTTCGGACATAACTTTGCCATCCTTCCTATATTGGCTCTTGACAGTGGATGAGTCATTTTCCAGACTAGCATTCCTGGTTCAAATTCAAGATCCGCTCGTTTTCGGTCATAATACTTCTTTTGTTTAGCTTGGGCTAGTCGGGAAAATCCTTTAGTTAATTCCCATTGCTCTCGAAGAGTTCTTAAAGTTTCTGATCGATCTTCGAACTCCTCTACAGGCATTCCGATATCGAAATCCCATGGAAGCCTGGGCTCTCGTCCCATATTTAGATAAAATGGTGAGCGTCTTGTAGTATCGTGCGGAGTGGAGTTTATAGCGAAAGCTAATGAATTCAACGTTTCGTCCCAAGTTCGATGGTTATTCCCGACGTAAATAGAAATCGTTTCTCCTAGGACTCGATTGACTCTTTCAGTCAAATCCGATTGTGGATGATACGGCGTAGTGTATATAGGAGTTATCCGGAATAACTTGCAAGTATCTTTCCATAGAGTTGAGACGAATTGAGTTCCACGATCACTTAGTATTTGCTTGGGAGCGCCCCATCGACAGATGATCTTCTTCAGAGCTCTTGCGCATGCGTCAGCTGTCATGGCGACTATAGGAACCAGTTCGACGTATTTGGTCATGTAATCGACGAATACGATCAAGTATCGGTATCCCTTTCTACTAATTGGGAATGGACCCATTATGTCCACGCCTATTTTATCCCATGGAGCCGTTGGTTCGGTCGACTTCATGAGTCCGGGAGTACGAGTGTTCCTTATCTTATACTGCTGACATAGGAGACATTCCTTCACGTATTTCGCTACGTCTGCTCGTAGTGAGGGCCACCAAAATCTTGCTTCTATTTTTGCAATAGTTTTATCTCTTCCGCGATGACCAGCAAGAGGATGATCATGTAGTAAACGTAGTGTCTCTGGTCGGAGTCTTGTCGGAAGATACATTCGTTCAGGATGTCTGCCAGTTTCTTTTCTGTATACGAGATTATTTCGTAAAATATACATTCGATCTCGGGGAGCATTTTCTCTTGATAATCGTTCGATAATTTCTTCCATGCTTGGATCTTCTCGCTGTGCAGTAATGATTTCATTTCTATTGAAGATGTGGAAATTTGCATGTGGAAACGGAGGTAAAACATTCTCCCTTGGATTTTCTCTATTTTCGTCGTTGTCTGAGATTCGTAGAGACTCTTCGGAAGTGGATAATCGGTGAAGTGGCATTACCAAAAGTCCAAGTGGGGCTCTAGATAAGGCGTCTGCTACGACATTTTCAACTCCTTTCTTGTGTAGGATTTTAAAATCGAATGTCTGTAGGTACATAGCCCATTTCACCAATCTTGAATGTGGTTCTTTGAGGGTGAACAGCCACTGTAAAGCCTTGTGGTCCGTAATTACGGTAAACGGAAGTGTTTCCAAATATGGTCTAAAATATCCAACAGCCCAATAGATCGCTAGACATTCTCGTTCGGTGTTACTGTAGTTGGATTCAGTTTTGGATAATCTTCGACTAGCGTATGCTATTGGTACTTCAACACTATCTTGTATTTGAGACAGCATAGCTCCTAATCCTGTACCAGAAGCGTCGGTTGTTAGGATACAAGGTATATCCGCTTTGTACGGAGCTAACGACGGAGCTGAGGCAATGGCGTCTTTTATCTGTTGGAAGGCTTTATCTTGATCTTCTCCCCAACGAAATTGTACATTTTTCTTCTTTAGATGGTTGATTGGAGCTACTATCTCTGAAAATTTTGGAATAAAGCGATGATGCCAACCGGCCATGCCTAAGAATCTTTGTACTTGTTTTAGAGTTTTCGGCCTTGGAAATTCTTGAATGGCTTTTATCTTCGATGGGTCGATAAATATCCCATTTTCATTGATGATATGTCCTAGGACAATGGCTTCGGGCTTGGCAAAATGACATTTCTTTAGTTGGAGAGTTAATCCGGCATTCTTTAGGCGATTCATAACGTATTCCAGAGCGTTTAGATGCTCTTCCCATGTTTCGGACGCGATTAGGATATCGTCGAGGTAGACCACGATGGAAAAAGGTTCGCTATCCCTGAAGATTTCATCCATTAAGCGCTGGAACGTACTCGGTGCATTACAAAGACCAAAGGCTAATACGTTGAACTCGTATTTACCGGCATGGGTAATGAAGGCAGTCTTTGGTTTTGCTTCAGGAGCCAACTCGACTTGCCAATATCCGCTTTTTAGATCCAGAGCTGTAACATATTTTGGTTTTCCCATTTTGTTTAGGGTTTCTTCTATACGAGGAATCGGGTAAGGATCTTTTA
The DNA here is from genome assembly GCA_963920705.1 of Odiellus spinosus. Lineage (NCBI taxonomy): Eukaryota > Metazoa > Arthropoda > Arachnida > Opiliones > Phalangiidae > Odiellus > Odiellus spinosus. The sequence continues at coordinate 894,682 of CAWUCO010000001.1, forward strand.
TCGTAACTGAGTTTACTTCTCGGAGGTCAACACAAAACCTTGTTTTGGTTTTTCCGGTTCCGGATCCATCATCTTGTTGAATAATGACTATAGGAGAAGCCCATGGAGAGGTAGATGGTCTTATGATGCCGTCCTTTAGCATTTCAGAGATATGTTCTTCGATAATCCGTTTCTTGGCATCGCTGACTCTATAAGCTCTTTTATTTATCGGTTTGGCATCTCCTGTGTGAATTTCGTGTACGACTAGACTTGTATGTCCTAATTTGTCACTGAAGAGATCCGGAAAGTTTAGCAAAAGATCCTTTAGTTCCTTCTTCTTCTGTTCGGGTAGCTCTGTTGCGTCGACAGCTTCAGTTACATTCTTTACCATGATTGGGGAAGGGGGTCCTTTATCCTTGTACCATCCAATGAACTTGAGAGTTTCTCCTTGAATTGAACAAGTCAAATTTTCAAAATCGATTTTCATTCCCCAATCTTCTAAGAAATCCTGTCCAAGAATGGAGTCGCATAATAGAGACGGTACGATATGGAATTCATGGGTGAACATCCGGTTCCTTTGATTCTCGAAAACAATTTCAAAATCCAAAAGAATGGATCCTTTAGTGAAGGTATATCTTCCATCACCCATGACGATGCATTCGGATATCTTCTCATAAGGGATATACGATTCGCCTCTATACTGTCGTATTTTCATCCACTGATCAGAACTAATCATGGAGACTTCTGCTCCATTGTCTATCCGGGTATTTAGTTTTCCATGTTCGAAGATTGTTGTAATAATATGAGGTTTTCTTCTTTGCAAGCCCCGTCTTCGTCGTATTGCTGATAATTGATAGGTTTGGGGCCTTGAAACAGTACGACGGACTTTTGGTCGGGCTATTGATTTTGCGCGGGAGGACGGTGGCCCTGTTGTTGACCTCCCGCTCCGATGTTTTCCGGACGAGTCGTTCGTGGTATTCGGACCGATGGACAGTCTCTTGAGAGATGACCTCTTCCGTTGCAGGTGAAACAAGTAAGATTTTGTTGTAGGACTGTAGGTCTCGTCGGATATGATTGTCCTAGTGGTCGAGTAGATGAAGGAGTAATTATTCTTGGTGACCTCGATGGAATTCTTCGAGCTCCTTGAAGATTTGATTGTCCGGTTCTTCTTCCAGCGGTGTTCAACTGAGTTTGTCTTGTCCTTTGTTCTACTACTGGATATGTTTGAGGAACTTGTTGTGGTTGAATCATATATCCTGTTTGATATGGAGGTACTTGTTCAAAGGGACCAGGAGTGGTAGGTCGAGCTTGCTGAAATGTATTCGATAATACAGCCGTAGGTTGTTGTTGTTGATAGTTTAGCCATGATGTTCCAGGTGTTGGTAGTTGTGGATTTCCAGTAGGAGTATATATCTGTGCTGGTGATCCTGCATGAAGTGAACTTGATTGAAGGTTTCCTGTAACAGGATATTGTATTTGAGGTGTTCCTTTGGGTAGATATATAGCTGTAGTCGAGCTTGGTATAGTTGGAGTAATTATATTCGGTATCGCTGGAGTAGGTTGAATCGTCGCCGTTGAATATTGAAGAGTCGTTGGATATTGAAGAGTCGTTGGATATTGTTGATATGGAAACTGTTGAACTGATGGTTGAGTGACATGAGCAATCAGTTGACCTTGAGATGTCCACTGAGCTGGATATGTTCCGTGTTGAGGTATCGTTGTTCCATAACTAAGAGTTCTCGTTAATCCAAGACTTTCTTCTAGCTTGAGACAATGATCATGGAGATCTCCGACGGTAGCGGCACTCATGAAAGTTAGAAAACCTCTAAATTCTGGACGAATATTTCTTCTTATCATATCTTGCAATTCTTTGTCTGGGATCGGAGGGGTCAAACTTTGGTTAACTCGTGCATAGTGACTGAAAAATTCTTCTATAGTTTCGTTTGGACCTTGAAATCTGAGATTTAGTTCAGCTTTAGCTAAAGCTTCTTTCTGTTCGGCTCGATAGTGGCGTTTAATTCTCCCTTCAAATTCACTCCATCCCATTGGTTGGGGTAATCCTCTGTACCAGGTTTGAGCTTGAGCCTTTAATACCATAGGCAGGAGTCCCATCTTTTGATTTTCTGTTAGTTCGTTGAACTTTGCGAATTCATCTAGATCTCGTAAGAATTCGGAAACTTTTTCTTGGTGCGTCCCATAGAAAACTAATCGGGCAGGTGGATCCTTTAAGCTTCGGCCTTTATTCTCCTCCATGACTTTGGTTATGGTTCTCAGCATCGATGTTGATCGAGGAGATAAAGGTGGAGATAATTGTCCTTGACCTTGACCTTGTCCTGGTGTTCCTTGTATAGGAGATATTCCTGGTATTCCTGTTGGTTTTGGAGCTGAAGGAAATTGTGAAGGAGGACCCTGTTGATAATGAGCTTGAGTTGGGAACCATCCCGGTTGTGGCTGAGCTGAATATACTTGTTGTTGAGGTAACGGTACTTGTGACTGATACCATCCTTGATAAGCCTGTGCAGGAGTAGATGTAGGTGGTCCTTGGTAAAAAGTACTCGATGCTTGAGGATGAAATCCCAGAGGATACGTTGATTGAGTTGTTATTGGTGGATATTGTGGCTGTGTGACGCTTGGAATTTGGTACTGAGCCTGAGGTGGAAGTTGACCTTGAGGTGGCCCAATTGTTGTACTAGTTGAAGGAAATTGTCCATAACTTGCAGCTGGATTTATAGTTTGTGTAATTGCTGGTGGTTGGAGAACTTGAGGACCCGAAATTCCAAAAGCGCCTTGAGTCATCGTTGGACAAAGTGATATACCGGATGGATGAATTGAAGGCGTGGTCACAATTCCAGTGGCCATAGTAGTTGTAGTGGTTGTAGTTAATATTGTTTGTAGCGAGCCAATAGGGTTGGCATGCCTAGAGGCACTAGGTATAGACATACCTAAACCCAATTGGGTGTTCCCTACTGTACTACCAAAAGGTAATCCCATCATGGGAGTTGGTAAAATTGGGGAACCAATACTCCCTATAGGACTTTTTAAACTTGGAAATGATTTAACCCGTATTAAACGTCGGTATGTTTTCGGTGGAGAACTCAGAGCTGATATATTTGCTACAGAGCTCTGTGGAGTTGTTATCCCAGCTCCAATTAATGGTGGACTTATTACCGGTGCATGCGGGGATAGCGGAGGACTTATTACAGGTGTATGAGGGGATATAGGTGTAGGTGTAGTTGGTACAATTGTAGTAGGTGGAGAAGACGTCGCCATAATAGAATTTCCCTTATTTAATTGTAACCTTGATGGGCGTATAATGTTTTGTATATTGTAAGTAGTTACAAGGGGGGGTATCTCTACCAACTGTTCTTCAGAATCGTTTGGCTGTAGTCTCTCCCAATTAATACTAGTCTCAGACTCAGATGTCAAGGAAGGATTTTTATCTTGTGGGATGATAAAAGCTAAATTCCGGTTAGGTGACGTCAGTGTTAGGCCAAAAAGTATTTTCGTTTATTAAATAAAAGTGTTTGAATAACCTGCTGTTAATAGGAAAATATTTCTCAAAATTGTGTGTTTAATTCATCTAATTAAGTATTGTTAAAAAGGTTTATAATTATAAATATCAAAATCAAAAGTAATAGATCAAAATGATAAATTCGTGGAAAATTTCCATTGACAAAATAAGGAATTCTTCAAAAGAATAGGCGAGATAACGCCTATCACCACCCCCACCAAAAAAGACGGGCCAATGTGGGCGAACGCCGAGAAAAAAAACGAAGCCGAGGTCGGGGAGGCCAAGATGGCGGACGGGGTAGGCGAAAACAAGAAAAGGCGAAAAATGGCGAAGGGAAAGGGGTATGGTCACGACACCAATTCTGTAACCGTCTCCCGTATGGGATCTCTCTTTATCAGGATGAGAGAATGGTTACAGCTATTTAACCCAGTTAGTGGTTCAACCCCTATCTTCGCTGTTTTTGTTTTTACGCTATTACAATTTTAATTTGTTATAAATACCTGATTATCTTCTTCCGACGAGGAGGTCTCGCTAGACGAAACGTCTTTCGCCCACCTATGTTCTCTAGACATTTCCAATAAAAGATTCTCAATTTCTTTTCTTTGAAAGATTTAATTCTTCTGGTTGTAATACAAAATCGACCGTATACTTGACTTAAAGTATTTTAAATGAAGAAGCTTTTTTTTTTTAAACTCAAGTTGGTTCTCTGTTCGGAGGATATACGAGAACTGACCTCTTCTATTTCCTTTTTAGAAGGATCTCTCAAAACTTTATAATTGTGGCGGTCATCACCAGGGGGAGATAATCGGGGGTTCTTTTTCTAGGGTAAACTTTTGGGGCTAGACATAAGATTTTTTTTTTTTTTTTTTTTTTTTGTGTGTGACCGTCACAATATATATACATATATATATATATATATATACATATATATATATATATATACATATATACATATATACATATATATATATACATATATACATATATATATATACATATATACATATATACATATACATATATACATATATACATATATATATACATATATATATATATATATATATATATATATATATATATATATATATATATATATATATATATATATATATATATATATATATATATATATATATATATATATATATATATATATATATATATATATATATATATATACAGGGTGGAACAGATAACAAAACTCAATAGCTTCTATGGGAAAAATTTTCAATGGGATTTTAACATTGAAAATTAAAATTAGAAATTTCATCAAAATAGACCATTTCGGCGGAAAATAAAAAATTAGCTTAAACAACGCTAATTTGAAATTATTTTCAAAAATCGACAAACATAACCCAAAATATGCCAAATTGGATAATTACTATTAGAATCGATAAAAATAGGCCAAATTCGATAATTCCTTTTAAAATCGATAAAAATAGGCCAAATTGGATAATTCCTTTTAAAATCGATAAAAATAGGGCAAATTGGATAATTCCTTTTAAAATCGATAAAAATAGGCCAAATCGGATAATTCCTTTTAAAATCGATAAAAATAGGCCAAATCGGAGAAATCCTTTTAAAATCGAAAAAATAGGTCAAATCGGATAATTCGTTTTAAAATCGATAAAAATAGGCCAAATCGGATAATTCCTTTTAAAATCGATAAAAATAGGCCAAATCGGATAAATCCTTTTAAAATCGATAAAAATAGGCCTAATTGGATAAAACCTTTTAAAATCGATAAAAATAGGCCAAATCGGATAAAACCTTTTAAAATCGATAAAAATAGGCCAAATCGGATAATTCCTTTAAAAATCGATAAAAATAGGCCAAATCGGATAAAACCTTTTAAAATCGATAAAAATAGGCCAAATCGGATAAACCTTTTAAAATCGATAAAAATAGGCCAAATCGGATAAAACCTTTTAAAATCGATAAAAATAGGCCAAATCGGATAAAACCTTTTAAAATCGATAAAAATAGGCCAAATCGGATAAAACCTTTTGAAATCGATAAAAATAGGCCAAATTGGATAAAACCTTTTGAAATCGATAAAAATAGGCCAAATTGGATAAAACCTTTTAAAATCTATAAAAATAGGCCAATTTGGATAAAACCTTTTAAAATCGATAAAAATAGGCAAAATTGGATAATTCCTTTTAAAATCGATAAAAATAGGCAAAATTGGATAATTCCTTTTAAAATCGATAAAAATAGGCAAAATTGGATAATTCCTTTTAAAATCGATAATAGGCCAAATCGGATAAAACCTTTTAAAATCGATAAAAATAGGCCAAATCGGATAATTCCTTTTAAAATCGATAAAAATAGGCCAAATCGGATAAAACCTTTTAAAATCGATAAAAATAGGCCAAATCGGATAATTCCTTTAAAAATCGATAAAAATAGGCCAAATCGGATAAAACCTTTTAAAATCGATAAAAATAGGCCAAATCGGATAAACCTTTTAAAATCGATAAAAATAGGCCAAATCGGATAAAACCTTTTAAAATCGATAAAAATAGGCCAAATCGGATAATTCCTTTTAAAATCGATAAAAATAGGCCAAATCGGATAAAACCTTTTAAAATCGACAAAAATAGGCCAAATCGGATAAAACCTTTTGAAATCGATAAAAATAGGCCAAATTGGATAAAACCTTTTGAAATCGATAAAAATAGGCCAAATTGGATAAAACCTTTTAAAATCTATAAAAATAGGCCAATTTGGATAAAACCTTTTAAAATCGATAAAAATAGGCAAAATTGGATAATTCCTTTTAAAATCGATAAAAATAGGCAAAATTGGATAATTCCTTTTAAAATCGATAAAAATAGGCAAAATTGGATAATTCCTTTTAAAATCGATAAAAATAGGCAAAATTGGATAATTCCTTTTAAAATCGATAATAGGCCAAATCGGATAAAACCTTTTAAAATCGATAAAAATAGGCCAAATCGGATAATTCCTTTTAAAATCGATAAAAATAGGCCAAATCGGATAATTCCTTTTAAAATCGATAAAAATAATCCAAATCGGAGAAATCCTTTTAAAATCGAAAAAATAGGTCAAATCGGATAATTTGTTTTAAAATCGATAAAAATAGGCCAAATCGGATAATTACTTTTAAAATCGATAAAAATAGGCCAAATCGGATAAATCCTTTTAAAATCGATAAAAATAGGCCTAATTGGATAAAACCTTTTAAAATCGATAAAAATAGGCCAAATCGGATAAAACCTTTTAAAATCGATAAAAATAGGCCAAATCGGATAATTCCTTTAAAAATCGATAAAAATAGGCCAAATCGGATAAAACCTTTTAAAATCGATAAAAATAGGCCAAATCGGATAAAACCTTTTAAAATCGATAAAAATAGGGCAAATTGGATAATACCTTTTAAAATCGATAAAAATAGGCCAAATTGGATAAAACCTTTTAAAATCTATAAAAATAGGCCAATTTGGATAAAACCTTTTAAAATCGATAAAAATAGGCAAAATTGGATAATTCCTTTTAAAATCGATAAAAATAGGCAAAATTGGATAATTCCTTTTAAAATCGATAAAAATAGGCAAAATTGGATAATTCCTTTTAAAATCGATAATAGGCCAAATCGGATAAAACCTTTTAAAATCGATAAAAATAGGCCAAATCGGATAATTCCTTTTAAAATCGATAAAAATAGGCCAAATCGGATAAAACCTTTTAAAATCGATAAAAATAGGCCAAATCGGATAAAACCTTTTAAAATCGATAAAAATAGGCCAAATCGGATAAAACCTTTTAAAATCGATAAAAATAGGCCAAATCGGATAAACCTTTTAAAATCGATAAAAATAGGCCAAATCGGATAAAACCTTTTAAAATCGATAAAAATAGGCCAAATCGGATAATTCCTTTTAAAATCGATAAAAATAGGCCAAATCGGATAAAACCTTTTAAAATCGACAAAAATAGGCCAAATCGGATAAAACCTTTTGAAATCGATAAAAATAGGCCAAATTGGATAAAACCTTTTGAAATCGATAAAAATAGGCCAAATTGGATAAAACCTTTTAAAATCTATAAAAATAGGCCAATTTGGATAAAACCTTTTAAAATCGATAAAAATAGGCAAAATTGGATAATTCCTTTTAAAATCGATAAAAATAGGCAAAATTGGATAATTCCTTTTAAAATCGATAAAAATAGGCAAAATTGGATAATTCCTTTTAAAATCGATAAAAATAGGCAAAATTGGATAATTCCTTTTAAAATCGATAATAGGCCAAATCGGATAAAACCTTTTAAAATCGATAAAAATAGGCCAAATCGGATAATTCCTTTTAAAATCGATAAAAATAGGCCAAATCGGATAATTCCTTTTAAAATCGATAAAAATAATCCAAATCGGAGAAATCCTTTTAAAATCGAAAAAATAGGTCAAATCGGATAATTCGTTTTAAAATCGATAAAAATAGGCCAAATCGGATAATTACTTTTAAAATCGATAAAAATAGGCCAAATCGGATAAATCCTTTTAAAATCGATAAAAATAGGCCTAATTGGATAAAACCTTTTAAAATCGATAAAAATAGGCCAAATCGGATAAAACCTTTTAAAATCGATAAAAATAGGCCAAATCGGATAATTCCTTTAAAAATCGATAAAAATAGGCCAAATCGGATAAAACCTTTTAAAATCGATAAAAATAGGCCAAATCGGATAAAACCTTTTAAAATCGATAAAAATAGGGCAAATTGGATAATACCTTTTAAAATCGATAAAAATAGGCCAAATTGGATAAAACCTTTTGAAATCGATAAAAATAGGCCAAATTGGATAAAACCTTTTAAAATCTATAAAAATAGGCCAAATTGGATAAAACCTTTTAAAATCGATAAAAATAGGCAAAATTGGATAAAACCTTTTAAAATCGATAAAAATAGGCCATTGTGGTTAAATATTTTAGAAATTAACATAAATGTGCAAATTTAAAATTATCCTCCTAAACCAATAAAATTTAGGTCAAATTAGTAATTTCGTTTTAAAATTTAAAGAAATTGCGCCAAATTTGATAATTGTTATTTTTCTCCAACAACGATCAAGATTTTTCTGAAATGCGCGATATTCTCCTGAAAATTCTCTTCAAACTCCAATAAAACAGGCCAAAATCATTAGTGTATGTGTTCGATATGCCCCCATCGGCTCCTAGGCATTCTTCGCCGCGACTAATTACTGACCCTAGGACATTAGCTAGAGGGCGGGAGTAATTCGTTCGACAGCTGATCTAATTTTTTGCTGCAGTTCCTCAAGTGTGAATTTCAGATTCATACAGAACGCTTTTTACGTATCCCCAAAGGAAAAAGTCCAAATTTGTTAGATCGGGGGATCTTGGTGGCCATGGAAAGGGCCCTCCCCGTCCAATCCATCGGTTAGGAAAGCTATCGTTAAGCCACTCTCGTACGCCTCGATGGTAATGGGGAGGTGCTCCGTCTTGCTGAAACCACATATCTTGCGTTTCAGCTGGTGGCATCTCTCGCAAGGCTTCGGTAACACTAGTTGGAAGAAATTCCAGATAAATTGGCCCAGTTAAATTTTCTTCAAAAAAGAAAGGACCGATTATTCGTTCCCCGAAAATTCCCACCCATAAATTCGTTTTAAATCTCTGTTGATGGTAATTTTCACTAAGCCCAATAAGGATTTTGCTGAGACCAATAGTGCATGTTGTGCCTATTGACCGTTCCATCTCTATGGAATGTGGCTTCATCAGACCATAGAACTTTAGAAACAAAGTTTGGATGTTCTTCCGACTGCCATCGCAAGGCGAAACAAAACTCGGTGCGTCGCAGCCTATCTTCATCCGATAGAGCCTGTTGCAAGTGAATATGGTAGGGGTGGAACTTCTGGGTGGGAAGTAGCCATTCTACAGTCCTTCGAGTACTTCCATGGCCACCAAGATCCCCCGATCTAACACCTTTGGACTTTTTTCCTTTGGGCATACGTAAAAAGCGTTGTGTATGAATCTAAAGTTCACACACTTGAGGAACTACGGCAAAAAATTAGGTCAGCTGTCGAACGAATTACTCCCGCAACTCTAGCTAATGTCCTAGAGTCAGTAATTAGTCGCGGCGAAGAATGCCTAGGAGCCGATAGGGGGGGGGGGCATATCGAACACATGCACTAATGATTTTGGCCTGTTTAATTGGAGTTTTGAAGAGAATTTTCAGGATAATATCGCGCATTTCAGATAAATCTTGATCTTTGTTGGAGAAAAATAACAATTATCAAATTTGGCGCAATTTCTTTAAATTTTAAAACGAAATTACTAATTTGACCTAAATTTTATTGGTTTAGCTGGATAATTTTAAATTTGCACATTTATGTTAATTTCTAAAGTAATTAACCACAATGGCCTATTTTTATCGATTTT